>CABHPR010102004.1:0-19746 GCA_902168415.1 Peromyscus melanophrys | reverse complement strand
CCCCCAAGAAGGCAAGGCCTCCCATGGGGAGGCACATCCAGGAGAGGCAAGTCCAAGCCCTTTCTTTCCTCTGGTGTCCACAAGGTGTCCCATCATAGGTAGTGGGCTCCAAAAAGCTCCCTCATATTTTTGGTTGTGACCCTAGCCTTTAACGGCTGAGCCATCTGAGCCCAGAGGCAGTAGGATCTCTGTGAGTTCAAGGCCAGCCTGGTCTCCAAAGCGAGTTCCAGGAAAGGTGCAAAGCTACACAGAGAAACCCTATCTCAAAAAAAAAAAAAAAAAAAAAAAAAAAACAAAAAAAAAAAAAAAGCCCCTCATGCACCAGGAGTGGATTCTGATTCTACCACCAGGTGGCCCCCCAAGCAAATCAAGCTACACAATTTTCTTGCCATGCAGAGGGCCTAGTTCAGTCCCATGGAGGCTCTGCAGCCATTGATCCAACTTTCATGAGTTCCCACTATTTTGGTTTGGCTGTTCCTGCATGTTTCCCCATCATGACCCTGATGCACTTGTTCATAGAATCCCTCCTCTCTCTCTCCTCCTGGACTCCTGGAGCTCTGCCTGGTGTTTGGCTGCAGATCTCTGCATCTGCTTGCATCAGTCATTGGAGAAAAGTTCTGTGATGACAGTTAGGGTATTCACCAATCTGATGACTGGGGCACGCCAGTTCAGTTCAGATACCCTGTCCACTATTTCTAGGAGTCTAAGCTGGGCTCATCCTTGGGGATTCCAGGCAACTTCCCTAGCACTGGGTTTCTCTCTATCCCCATGATATCTCCCTCCATTATAGTATCTCTATCATTGTTTCCCATTCCATTTCTGTTCCAGCTCGACCATCCAATTCCCTTATGCTTTCATCCCCCATCCCCTAACCTCCATTACCCACTCCTTGCCCCCAGTTCACTCAAGGAAGACCCAAAGAGGGATGAATGGATTGTATTTTCTTCTATACCTGCTGAAATCCCTTCTCCAATAAGTCTCATTCTGACTTTGATGTCTTTAACTTTTGTGTGTGACAAACTTTGAGTTTAATTAGATTTATCTGCATGACTATGGGTTGGGGTTTTTGTGCAGACAATTTACCATCAATTAGAACACTGAAGAAAGTGAAAGCCATTTGATCATCTTTGCCATCTGTTAATTTTATTGTATACCTTTCTTAGAGGCATTTTAACTAGCAACCCCTTTACATCACACTTTTTGCCTGCCTGGAAGCAATTAGATCTATCTGTTCCCCCAAATCCCTAACAACAGTTAGGATGACCCCCATGTGAAAGAAATGAGAGACCTGTAGTTACATGAACTCCTAAATAGGAGAGGGTCTATGAAAAGATAATTAAGATAGTGAACTTCCATGATGGCTGGCTTCTTCTTTACCCTTCCACCCAAGACAAATGCCTAGTCGCCTTTTTATCCTGCCTGTGACTTGTTGAACAAATTCAACACCAGAAAAGGATGTGTTTATTTCAAACTTTTGGTCCAAGTGAACTCTGTCTTTGTTCAAATTGAAAAACGCTAAATTGGATGAGTAACCCTCTGAAACACTCTTAAAATGTCAATTGTCAAGAGATATTAGTCTTCTACATCCTGAGTTTCACTTCTGCTTTGTAGAGTGTCTTTTTCTCTGTGTTTTGCTATTTCTGTATTTCTTCCCCTCTAAGAAAACCCCTTCTTTATGGTCTGGAAAAAAATAAACAAGGAAAGAAAATGATTGTCTTTATCCAACAACCATTAACTGCCAGTAGCTCTTCGGTGTCCAGGAGACAACAATTTTTTCCATTGTTTTGTCCCTGTATTCTTTCTGGCCATTCTTTCACAATTGTTCCCTAAAATCTTACAGGAGATAATATAGATGTCTCATTTAGGACTGACCACTCAGCAATTACATATTTTCAAAATCCTGACCTGTTATTAATCTCTGTATCAACTACCATCCAGAACAAAAAGAATTTCCTTAACCAAGGTCGATAATATTACTACTCAAAGGGTATTAATATAAATATTTAAAAAGCAGTTTGAAAGTATGTCAATTTAGTAAACTATTGTAGCAAGTACTATTGAAGAAAATATGACCTCCAAAGACATGATTTTTTTTACCTGGTTTAAAGTACAAAAATGAATTCTCAGCCATAAAGCAAACCACAAATTCAGAGAGCAGTAACGTACCTCTATAACAGTTACGCATTTTTTTTGTTCCAGTGTTAATGTCTTAATTGCCAGATTGGTTTTTTACTCCCTAAAATTCAAAACTGGATAAGACCATTGATTTTTTTTCCCTCAATCAATCTATTTAACACAACCAAGTCTTCCGTGATTTTAGTGGAATACCAAGAGTGAGCATATATCATTTTGGGGCCTCTCAACTTCCCTGAAAAAAAATTCAGAGGGACAAAAGACAATGCTCAACTTCATATGGAAAAACAAAAAACCCAGGATAGCTGAAAGAATTCTTTATAGTAAAGCAAAACTATCCCTGACTTCAAGCTCTACTACAAAGCTATAGTAATAAAAACAGCTTGGTACTGGCATAAAAACCAACATGTGGACCATTGGGATCAAATTGAAGGCCCTGATGTTAATTCACACACCTATGAATACCTGATTTTTAACAAAGAACCCCAAATTGTACAATGTAAAAAGAAAGCATCTTCAACAAGTGGTGCTGGCATAACTGGGTGTCAACAGGTAGAAGACTGCAAATAGATCCATATCTATCACCATGCATGAAACTCAAGTCCTAGTGGATCAAAGATCTCAACATAAATCCAGTTACACTGAACCTGATAGGAGAGAAAGTAGGAAGTAGTCTTGAACATATTGGCACAGGAGACTACTTCCTAAATATAACAGCACAGACACAGAGAGAAACAATTACTGAATGGGGCCCCCTGAAACTGAGAAGCTCCTGTAAGAAATTATATGGTAAATAACATAAAATGACAGCCTACAGATGGGAAAGGATCTTCACCAAACCCACATATGACAGAAGGCTGATCTCTAAAATACATTAAAAAAATTCAAGAAACTAGACAGCAAAATACCAAACAATACAATTAAAAAATAGGTAATGATCTAAACAGGGAATTCTCAACAGAAGAATCTCAAATGGCCAAACGACATTTAAAAAATTGCTCAAAACCCTTAGACATCAGCGAAATGCAAATCAAAAGAACCCTGAGATACTATCACATACCTGTTAGAATGGCTAAGTAAAAAACACTGATGGCAGCTTATGTTGAAGAGGATGTGGAACAAGGGCAACACTCCTCCACTCTTGGTGGGAGTGCAAACTTATATAGCCACTTTGGAATTCAGTATGGTGACTTCTCAGAAAATTGGGAATTAACCTACCTCAAGACCTAATGATACAACTCTTGGACATATAACCAAGGGATGCTCAATCATACCACAAGGCCACTTGCTCAACTATGTTCATAGCAGCATTATTTGTAATAGCCAGAACCTGAAAACAACCTAGATGCCCCTCAACTGAAGAATGGATAAAGAAAATGTGGTACATATTCACGATGGAGTATTACTCAGCTGCTGTGAATATCACTCTGTATCAATAAAGCACTGATTGGCCGGTAGCCAGACAGGAAGTATAGGCGGGACTAACAGAGAAGGGAGGAGAGGGAACAGGAAGGTGAAAGGAGGGAGACTGCCTGGAGCCGCGGCCAGAACAAGGAAGATGTAAAGTACCGGTAAGCCACGAGCCACGTGGCAAAGTAGAGATTAATAGAAATGGGCTAGATATAAGAGTAAGAGCTAGACAATTATAGGCCTGAGCTAATGGCCAAGCAGTTTAAATAATGTAAGCATCTGTGTGTTTATTTTGTAAGTGGTTTCTGGGACTGGTGGGACTTGGGAGTTGGCGGGACTTGGGAGCTTGAGAGAAATTTTCCAGCAACACTCAGCTGTAAAAACAATAACATCATGAAATTTGCAGGCAAATGGATGGAACTAGAAAATGCCATCCTGAGTGAGGTAACCCAGACTCAGAAAGACAAATATGGTATATACTAACTCATAAGTTGATACTAGATGTAAAGCAAAGGATAATCAGTCTACAACCCACTAGGAAATGAAGAGGACCCTAAGAGGGATGGATGGATCACCTTTGGTAGGAGAAACAGATGAGATCTCCATGAGTAAACTGAGCATGAGGGGGATGCAATAGGCAATAGAGGGGATGGGATCAGAGATGAGAATGTGAAGCAATGAGATGGGCAATTTGGGGGAACGACAAAGTGGGAGAGCAATGAAAAAGATTATCTTGGTAGAAGGAGACATTATGGGGTTAGGGAGAAACCTGGTGCTAGGGAAATTCCCAGGAATCCACAAGGGTGACCCCAGATTGGACACTAGCAATAGTGGAGAGGGTGCCTGAACTGGCCTACTCTAGTAATCAGATTGGTGAATACTCTGTCATCATAGAGTCTTTATCCAGTACTGACGTAAGCAGAGGCAGAGATCCACAGCCATGCATCAGGCCAAGCTCTGGGAGTTTAGTCTAAGAGAGGGAAGAGGGATTATATGAGCAAGGAGGGGTATCAAGATCATGATGGGGAAATCTACAGAGACAATTGAACCAAGCTCGTAAGAACTTGCGAACTTTAGACTGACAGCTCAGGAACCTGCATGGCTATCTGAGTATGGAAGACAGTGTATATCTTGGTCTGTTTGAGTAGGATCTGGCAGTGGGATCAGGATCTATCCCTGGTACATGATCTTGCTTGGGAATCCTTGCTCAGCCTTGGTGCAGGGCGAAGGGTTTGGCCCTGCCTCAACTAAATGTACCAGGATCTGCTGACTCCCGATGGGAGCCCTTTTGGCAGAGATGATAGGGAGTGGGTCAAGGGGTGGGAGGGTTTGGGAGGAGAAGGAGGAGGGATGAGAGGGGGATCTGTGGTTGGTATGCAAAATGAATAAAAAAATTTCCTTAAAAAATTCAGAGAGAAATATGCATCCTAATGGTGGAACTAACATTAGTTTACTTCTATGAACTATGGCTTCAGGGAATAACATTATCTACCAATGTGGATATTGCTGCTCAAAATATTTTTTAATTTTATTTTCTAATTAGCTTACAGAATAGTAAGTTGTTGTATTACTTTTTCATAAGTCCTTAGTTTTGATAAGCTCCATACATCCACCTCTATTGATAAAGGTATATTTATTTTTCATAATCATTAATTTTCCTCTCCCACTTCTATGGATAAAGATAACATTATATGGTTAGATACTTGCAGGATGTCAGTATGTTGCAAGCAATTTAATATTTTCTATGAAACATTAGTTAATGGAATAATAGAAATACATAGATAGAGGAGGGATGGGAAGAAGTTTTTAAGAGGAATGATAGAGAAACATAGGCACAAACACAACATATATGTAGAGAAACTAAATTCAAGATAGAAAGTAGTTCAAAAATACAGAAAAATAGTTGACTCTTCTGCAGTAATGACTTCATTACACTTCCATAGAATCTAACAACATATCAATGAATGATTTATTTTAGAATAAGCAGTACTATGGTAGAACAGAATAAGAATAAGACTTCCATAACTTAAAGAACAACTATGAAGGGAAGGACTAAATATATGTGAAAGCATCTCCTTCAGAAATTATCTCATTCAGAACTTTACAGTGCCAGTGTACAACAATTAACTTTATTTTTCAATTCAACTGGTTTAGAGCCACCAGGAGACACAACTCAGGATGAATCTTGATGATGTTTCAAGAAGTTGACTGAGGATGGGAACAGATACCCTGAAAATGGAATTAGGTCTACCCCTGGGCTGGAACCCTAGACTGAATAGGATAGGAAAAAGAAAATGAGCTCGCCATCAGTATTCATGTCTCTCTGCTTCCTGAGTGAAGTCATGTTGTAACACTCATCTCCCACTGGTGACAGCATTCCATGCCAGGTAGGATTTTATGGACTCTTATCACCTCAAACCATGAGCCAATGAAAACCTTTCCATGCTTCAGTACCTTTGTCTGGTAGTTTGTGCACAGCAACGATACAAGTATTTAACAAAGAGAAAGAATTATAACCTGAAGAAAGGAAGGCCAGGTAGTAATGTTATTTTAAGGATTAAACATGATAAAGTCCTAATCCATTAGTCAGGTTAGCATTGATCACTAATAGACTGATATCTGAAGAACCACAGCACATGAAGAGAGGAAAACACATCCAGTTCAGGTTTTATTTCAGAAGTTAATAGTAGAGGGAAATGGGTGTTAAATAAAATTGAAACACAACATGTATATCATAATGAGATACATTATTAGGGGAAACATGTGCTACAAAAAATGTTTGTGACATAGCAAAGGGGCATTTGATGTTTGAACTATTTAAACTAGTCTAAACTGGATCAGTTTCAGCAAAGTACAATTGTTTATATGTAGTCAGATGTTTCTTAAGTCCTGCCAGGTCCCTGCATTCCCATGGCCCACTTATAGAATAATCACTCAGAAGCTTATATTAATTATAACTGCTTGGCCATTAGCTCAGGCTTATTACTGACTAGCTCATACACTTAATTAACTCATAATTCTTATCTTGGGTTAGCCACATGGCTTGGTACCTTTTCTCAGTTCTGCCTTGTCATCCTGCTTCCTCTGTGTCTGGCTGGCAACTCCTGACTCAGCCCTTCCCCTTCCCAGAATTCTTCTCTCTGCTTGCCCTGCCTATACTTCCTGCCTGGATACTGGTCAATCAGCATTTTATTTATCAATCAGTCAGAGCAACACATATTCACAGCATACACAACGACATCCCACAGCATTTATGTACATAGAACGATAATTTATCTTAATCTGAGTGTGCTGTTGACACAAGTCAGGTAAAGAGCAATACTAGTATACTACTATAAAATAACCGTAGTAAAAATGATAAATAATTGATTATTATCTCTTAAACTAGACTAGAATATCTAAGGTGGCAGAAAAGGTTACAGTTTTCTAGAATTCATTGAAATCCATGTAAAGGTTACGTTATTCATTGTAACTAGGCCTTCAGTCACAAGCACTTACAAATCAGTGAGTCTATAAAGAGAAATGATAGTGTGGAAATGATATTACTTGGAGAAGATAACTCAGAAATTTGACCAGAGTAGTACTTGACTCTGTGAAAGTAAGCAAAGGGGCTTTGGTAATGAGGGAGGCTTGGAAAGCTTTCCTAAATGTTATGATGGAATAGCTCCATGAATGCTCAAGGGATGGTGTTGGCTGGTAATGAGTTGTAGAAGAAAGAGGAACCCAAAACAGAACTGTAAATAAATGGAAGACTTATCCATGAGTAACATTTGAGAAAAGACAAGAGTAGCCTTGGGTATATAATTAGAATACAGAAATATCTAATATTATGATAAATTGGAAAGAGAGGAGTAGCAAATTAATATTCTACAAACCACTGTGTGGGACAAATAATACCAAATGCATATCTCTTGGTCCTAATAGAACTGTAGATGTAGTTATAATAATAGAAATACATAGCACTTGGTGTTTTCTATGTACAAATACAGTGCTAGCTAACAATAGTGATTAAGTAACTCATTGCAAAAGTGATAATAACAGTGATTATTCACACTTTAAATCTTAATGCATTGAATGAAGGTTGTTCATGTTAAGTAATTTGTTCTTTTTAAATCTATTAAATATATAGTTTTAAATCAAGGACTTGAACATGAATTTACTTGTCACTTCAGTGTATTTTTACATTACATGTAAGAAATATATATTGGAATCCTTTATTGGTTCCTTGGTCATGGCTTAATTACAAGTTAGTATAACTTACTGAAAATAAAGTTTTAATGTTTTATAAGACTCCTCTGGCTTCTTAAGTGTTATTCATCATGTATTAATTTGTGTGCCACCAAATCCAAAGTTTTCTAAAAGTTTCAAAATTGGAAGTTTCCAGGAAGGTAAAAAGTCATTTTGGTGTCTATTCCTAAGGCTGAGTTCTAAGACATTTCAGATAGCTGGACAATCACCCCATGTCAACCGTAAATGCATCGTCACTGTAGTGGAGAAGGGACTCTAGGCTACCCACTGGCACTCCTTTGACCTGGAAAGTTATGCAATCTTGAAAGCAGTGGGGAAGAGCAGTGTGAGCAGGATGGCAGCTTCATAAAAGAAATCAGAAGTACTAGAGTAGGAGGAAACTATTGTGATTGAGTAAAGAATGGTGTATAGCAAGGTTTCTCACTGAGTGCCCAGCAATTCATTTAAAGTAGAAATTTCTTCAATATTAGAAACTGTTCTGGGTTTTGTAAAATGTTCATCTGTATCTATCAAATATATCCACTGATTCCATTTGCATAATTCCCATCCCTTGTGACAATCAAAATGTTTCTTAGCATTGTCACATATCCTGGGAAAGTGGTAAATTCTGACATAGACAAATGACAGAGAACTGTTTATGACCATACATATGATATACAAATGGTAACAAAAACCAACCATTTCAATAACAATGGACTATGCTATTATAGTGATATAGACACAGAATCAAGTATTAATTAATTAATACTTATAAAAATGGATATGATGTCTCAGTTAAAATAGCTGTTTGTTTTAAAGTCTTAAGAATCCCTTGTGTAAAAATTAAATTAATTAAAATTATGCCTCCCCTTTTACAAAGTTCTCTGAAAATAATTGTTACAAATTTTCAATCAAATATATAGTAGCATTAGTATTTAATATTGAAAATCTTCTGTAAACATCAATATCATTTCTATCATTTCTACCTCAGAATAATAGCTTGTTTTCCCATGTTTTGCAAGAGCAATTGCCACTGTACTTGATTTCAAAAGGACTATCTGAACTATTAAAGTTAAGTGAATTTAAAACTATGAATATGAATGAGAATCAATTTCATCATTTCTGTATCCCTTGCTATACCGATACCAAAAACTAATATGAAATGGTCCAAACAGAATTGGTCAAGCTTCCAGGTTACAAATATTTGAGAAAAAAAAACCACACATATCTCATTTGCTCAGTGAACAGCTTATAAATTGGACATTCGCAGAGGCACAAGATCATTAACTATCCTCTCAGAAGTCAATTTTATGCTTCCTAAATTAGATCTAGAGCCAGGCTATTTTGGGACTTTGGCTGGGAATAATATACGGATCTTGTGAAATCACTTTTAGTCCATTTTCAGCTAAACCACATGCAATTCAATAACAGCCACCGAAAACAAAGAAGAATCAATAAAGCTAAGTTGCAGGAAACTTCTGTGTAGATATCACTATTAATCTTCAGAAGGTTTTATACAGTGGAGGCACAGCCACCTGTAACTTTGCCTGTGTAACATTTCACACAAAAATCAGTCAGTGGAATTGTGTGTTTGTGTGTCCTAAATTTACACTCATGTCTTCTAACTTCAATGTGTATTTCTTTTGCCTTTATGTGTTATTTTACTTGGTGTTCTTCAGAGTTGTTTGATGGTTAAAAGTTATGCTGGGTATAGAAGTTTGGACAATCAGATACAGTGTGATCATTTTGCTTTGCACTTTGTGTTCTAATAAGGAAGACTGCTCTGTTGTGTTTCAGTTCATGTACTAAATGATACAAGCAGGTGTTCTCATTCATACTGATCACTATTTTGAAGTTCTGTTATTCAAATCCACATTAGTAAAATGTTTTATTACTAAGGATTTATTTTTCAGGAGAGCTGTAATATTGTTTAAAGAGTTCTCCTTTAACTACTGAAATCTGTTTTCTGACCGGGTACCCATTTTCTTTTTTTTAATTTTATTTTTAATTTAATTTTATTTTATTTTACAATATAATTTAATTCTACATATCAACTGCAGATTCCCTTGTTTTCCCCCTTCCCGCTCCCTCCTCTTTCCCCCAGCCCACCCCCCATCCCCATTCCCTCTAGAGCAAAGACCCCCCCCCCCCCCCCGAGGATTGAGATCAACCTGGTAGATTCAGTCCAAGCAGGTCCAGTCCCCTCCTCCCAGGCTGAGCCAAGAGTCCCTGCATAAGCCCCAGGTTTCAAACAGCCAACTTATGCACTGAGCACAGGACCCGGTCCCACTGCCTGGATGCCTCCCAAACAGACCAAGCCAATCAACTGTTTCACCTATTCAGAGGGCCTGATCTAGTTGGGGGCACCAGGTACACATTTTCAATGTAATTATAGGTTTGTTTTTTTTTGTTTTTTTGTTTTTTTGGTTTTTTTTGAGACAGGGTTCCTCTGTGTAGCTTTGTGCTTTTCCTGGAACTCACCATGTAGTTCAGTCTGGCCTCGAACTCACAGAGATCCGCCTGGCTCTGTCTCCCGAGTGCTGGGATTAAAGGCGTGCACCGCCACCGCCCGGCTGTATTTATAGGTTTATGCCTCATGTAGCCACAGCATTCTTGTATCATGATCTTAATGTTTTTAAGGAAAAAAGGGGAAAAAAACCTTCTCCATAGGCAAGATTTTATCTATACTTATAGCAAGATAACTCAATGACTTCTATCCTAGTTAATATTAGAGCACTAAACATTATATTGCTTGTTAAATTCAATTCCAAGAACTTTTGTTGATCACTAACAACAGACTATGCGAGATGATCAACAGTATTTGTAATGGATAACATCAGACAAAACTGTTCAATTATAAGAAAGTATTCAATGGCTTAAGACATTTTGAATTTGGAGAGAAATGAAGAACAGACTGACCGCACAAATACAATATAGCATATCTCAGATAATATAAACCCCAAATAACCACATACAACAAAACATTCTAATTGTGACAGTTGACTGTGGCATATGTCATTAACTAGAACCTCAGAGGAGAAAACTGTTATAAGTGAGCAACAAGGATTGATTCTACTGCAGGTAAGAGATGATTAATATTCTTTGAGTATTTTCCTAAATATGCTTAAATTTAAGCATATATGAAGTCTTGTAAATTAAAGGATAGGGGGCATTGAATTTTGAGAGCACCTTATGTGGTGATATTGTGTTCCCCAATATATTGTGCGCTCTAATAAACTTATCTGGGGTCAGAGAACAGAACAGCCACTAGATATAGAGGCCAGAAAATGATGGCACACACACTTTTAATCTTAGCATTCAGAAAAGTATATAAGGTGTGAGAACCAGGTCTGGTTAATCTTTTAGGCTTTTGAGCAGCAATTCAGCTGAGATCCATATGGATGAAGACTCAGAGGCTTCCAGTCTGAGGAAACAGAATCAGCTGAGGAATTGGTGAGGTGAGGTGAGGTGGCTGTGGCTTTTTCTGCTTCTTTGATCTTCCAGCTTTAACCTCAATACCTGGCTTCAGGATTGATTTTATTAATAAGACCGTCTAACAATTTGTGCTACATCTATGATAAGATTAAAAAGTGAGATCATTGAATCAACTTTTATAAAAGAACTACTTGTTTTAAATAGGATAAGTAATGAATTTTTTTCTCTGAATTTGTCAAATGTTAATGGACTGGACATTGTTAATGTATATAATAGAGCTTTTAGTCTGAATTGTCAAATGTTAATGGACTAGACATTGTTAATGCAATTCTTGACTGTATATATTTTATATACTTATTGGATATTGTTTTCTTGTATTAGTTATAAGCTCTTTTTAAATTTTAGACAAAAAAGAGAAAATATGGTGATATTGTGTTTCCCCAATATATTGTGAACACTAATAAACTTATCTGGGGTCAGAGAGAACAGAACAGCCACTAGATATAGAGGCCAGAAAATGGTGACACACACACCTTTAATCCTAGCATTCAGGAGGCAGAGATCCATCTGGATTCTCTGTGAGTTCAAAGCCACACTGGAAACAGCCAGGAATGGTGACACACACTTTTAATCCCAGGAAGTGATGGCAGAACGTAGAAAAGTATATAAGGTGTGAGAACCAGGAACTAGAGTCTAGTTAATCTTTTAGGCTCTTTGAGGTGAGATCCATTTGGATGAGGACACAGAGGCTTCCAGTTTGAGGAAATGAGATCAGCTGAGGAATTGGTGAGGTTAGCTGTGGCTGGCTCTGTGTCTCTGATCTTTCAGCGTTCATCCCAATACCTGGCTCCAGGTTTGTTTTTATTAATAAGAACTTTTAAGATCCCTGTTACAACTGTATAAAAGAAGAGGTTAACAAGAGAACTGTACATGCAGAATGGAGCCCAGTAAAATCAAACTTTGAGGAACTGAAGTGGAAAGGCCTGAATGTTAGGGGAGCAGAATTAAAACATATTTTCTCTGTGGAAATCTGATTCAGAAGAGGAAAAGGAATCAGTAGCATAGAGGGACCAGATATAAAGCCATATGAATACACCTTGGTTGCATACATATTGTCCAGTGATCATGTAAATAGCAGTCATTGTATCACTGGTTGGGGCAGACTTAGAAAGTAGTTTTAGAATTGTCAAACAGAGCATCATAATGGATTTACATCCTATTTTAACAGTATCATTACCTAAATACTTGGATCATGGGCTTTTCTCAATTCTTATCCAGTTTCAGAAAGAGAATTTAATGGTTCCACAATAGATAATAACATCCAGATGAAAACTTTCTAGTCATTTTCTTCTCAGCACCCTCTGGAATTATAACAAGTAATCCTTCAGCTTCCCCTCTCCTGTTACATTCATTCAGCTTCTAATTGAAGGCCATTTTGTGTGTGTGAAACTAATTTCTATTTTCCTTTCCTGAAGTGTTCATGATTTATATTTTTCCAATTTTAAATTCTACATTGTTTTACATAAGTGATATCAAATCAATGTAAAGTTTTAGATCCTGATTCCTTAGTTTCCAGTGAAAATAGACCAAAGTGAAAACCTTTTAAATTCGTAACTATGAAATCTGCATACCTGTGCCTTGCACTGCTGTCTAGGACCTGAAAAGTTCCCACTTAAATAAATGTTTATTCATTTGCTCACATTTTTAATGTCCTGATTGGTGCCATTTACTTGACATCCTTTTTGGTATTAATTAATGATTTGTGTTTTCCCACAATTGCCTATTATACACGGTTTGAGTTTCTCCCTTCATTTCTTCTACTAGCCTTGATGAGTACAGGAAATTATGCCCCAACATAGTGGATATTTCATCTCTAATTGCAAGCCGCTGTTTTCAGTTTAAATGAGTGGGTTCTCTTAATGATAGAGCTGAAAAATGATTTCGTTTTTAAGGAAAACTGCTGCCTATTAGACCTAATATACTCATGGGTAATGAGGACAACAAAATGAAAAATGGCCAGAAAGTATAGTGTTTTGACATCTTATTTATTTCCCTGTAAATTAAAGACACTCCCACAGCTTAGGAAGAATGCAAGGAACATTATAAACCCAACAGATAAAAGACAGATCAAAGAAACTATTGACCTGTAAACCTCAGAAGCGTGTTTACAAATGATGTTATTTTATTCTCCCAAAGGTAAGACATTATAAATTATGTATTATGTATACAGTGAAAAATGATAAATCTCTGTATCATAACAAATTTTTATAGCCTCCAAAAAGTCCCACTTACATTGCATGTATAACAGCTGCAAAACCTCCATTTTGTCTGCTCTGCTAAATCTAGAGAATTGCTTTGATTGCTTTTATGCCTCTCTCTCTCTCAGCACCTTCATACTTTCATTTTGTCCTCTTCTCAACTCTGCCCATTTCTACATCTCAACAGGTACCACAAAAATATTTGCTCATTTTAGTGGTGTGCTGCCTAAGGCAGTAAATGAAGATTCCAGCTGAGTTAAACAGTATATTTGTGCTTTGCTAAAACATTATGTGTTTTTGCTATGTTTGCAGTATTTTCCCATTATAGCACTCTTCAAGATTCTATCACCTCACAGCCTATCTGTATTTTCCCCACAGTGCTCACAGGTATTCTTTTAAAAAATGTGAACTCTGCATTCTTCTCTACAGATGTTGATTTGGATTCCACCTTCTGAGCCAGGAGCCTTCCAGATATGTGTTCCTGTGATGGATAGTGGCCTCCTCTGATATTTATAGTACAGCCATGAAACCACTGGACAGGGTTAGTGATCTGTAAAGGAAACTTGCTAGGCTTGCTAAGACATTGTCTTATAATGTAATCATGTGGTTAACAGCAAAGTGTGTGTGTGTATATATATAATATATATATGTTAGAAAATATAAATAAAATGCCTTCTAATTAATATACATAGATCTTATACAAAACCTTTTAATCAGACAAGGCATTTGTGCTGCAACATGTTACATGGTTATGCTCCTTGTTTTTCTTACTGCTTTCCATTATTGGGCATTACATAAGAAGGAAGCATTATGTTGGCCAAGCCATGACAGAAATGTCTTTCTCAGAATACAAACAGTATTGTATTAGGGTGATTTTAATTGCAAATTCCATAATTTTGTCTTTTTTTTTCTATTTAAAATAGAACTTGCAAGATACTTTTAGTTTCCAGGTTGGAATGCATAGATGCTGTCCACACACAAGAAAAACAAGAGTGAACACACTTAAATTTACCTCTTATTCTGTCATAGAATGGGGTCATATAAACAAACTACCCTTATAACTGAAGAGACACAAAGGAGGAAACAGAATCAAACCACACTTGTGCAAAAGTATAAGACTAGAAATTCTGCCTGGAACAGAGACCAAGGGAGACAATCTTAACATCAATTGAAAATTTGCCACAGGTTCACAGTGTAAAAGTTGGAAAGTTGAAAGCACCTGAGAGGCCATTTCGGAAGAGATGGTATACATTCATACTTTAACCTTCTCAACTCTATGAGGCACTCACAGTGAAGATCAGAGGGAAAGATGCTGATGCTTCCAATAAGGAAGTGAAAAAATACACATTATAAATTTTGTTGAGAGCAATCTCTTTTTCATGAGAGCAATCTGTAAAAGAAACAGATTTCTAGAGCTTAAGAAATTGGAGTATTGCTAAATACTATTTGTCATGAGAAAAAGGATTTCTACATCTCTTTCCCCCTCTAACCTCATGTCATACCTAATGGGGAAAAAACAATAAAACTGAAGAACTTGTGTGCTAAAAATGATGTTCAGAAAGAAAACTCTAGGGACATCTTAAGACAACAAAAGAGATAAAAAGAACACAGACATAGAGCATCAGCAAACAGCAGTACTACCTTCTCATAGACCAAGTTTTTTTTCCAAATATTATTTTGTTCAGTCTCTGTATTATATTCTCTTTTCAAAAAATAATGTGGTGCATACTAAACAGAGAAAAATAGAACAGAATGGAACCAGATTACTCCATTCATTGCAGAGATATAGGCATATCTCTTGGATTTCAAATAGCAATGGTTAACTTTTCAAGGAACCCAGTGGAAACAGTGAACTGTGGTGGTATTGTGTTCCCCAAAATATTGTGTATGCTAATAAACTTATCTGGGGTCAGAGAACAGGACAGCCACAATATGAAACAGAGTTTAGGCAGTGGTAGCATACGCCTTTAATCCTAGCATTCCAGAGACAGAAATCCCTCTGGATCTCTGTGAGTTCAAGGCCACATGGGAAACAGCCAGGTGTGGTGACCCACGCCTTTAATCCCAGAAAGCACGCCTTCAATCCCAGGGAGTGGTGGTAGAAAGCAGAAAGGTATATAAGGCGTGAGGACCAGAAACTAGAGGCCTTTGGCCTGGAGAAGCATTTGGCCTGGAGAAGCATTTGGCCTGGTTAAGCATTCAGGCTTCTAGCAGCAGTTCAGCTGAGACCCATTCTGGATGATGGCTTGGGGCATCCAGTCTGAGGAAACAAGACCAGCTGAGGATCCAGCGAAGTGAGATAGCTGTGGCTTATTCTGTCTCTCTGACCTTCCAGTGTTCACCCCAATAACTGGCCTCGGGTTTGATTTTATTAATAAGAACTCGTTAAGAACATTTAAGATTCCTGCTACAGTGAACAATGTGAAGATATCAATGAATAAACTCACAAAGGGATCGATATGTGAGAGATAATAAGAATCAGTTAGTACACATGGTAACAGAAATGAATGATATTTGTGAAGAAAGTCAGAGCTTAAAATAAATAAACTTGAAAAATGTATGTCAGTATTTTTCTTAACTTAAAAAAAATCAACAAAAAATAAATGCAAAGAAGCAGAGCATGGCCATCATTAATTCACTGGCGGTCAATTGAAACAAATATAATGTGTTTAGAATAATTTCATGAACTCTGTATATTCTAAGTAAAATGTACACATCAGAACAAGTAAAGTTAACATCTACAGATGAAAGACAAGTGGCATTTATGCTCCTGAATTTATTATTCATACAGAAGGATTACTTGTAGCTCCATCCATTTTCCTATATATTTTATACTTTCTTGGCTACATTATCACGTTCTAACATCATTTAAATTAAATATGTATGTATACATGTACTATTAAATGTGTAATTTTAAGAAAACAGAATAACGTGGTTCCTTAAAGCATTTTTCAAACATTTTTGTGGCATTTATCACTTCTCCCTCCCCCTCTCTCTATTCCCCTTTCCCCCGAATCCCCAGTTAAAGTGCCTCATACTGTTTATCTTAAACCCTCCTATCATAGACCAAAGTCCTGATTTTCCTCCCTCCACAGCTCATTTACCCCTCCCTCCCTTTTTCACCTTTTCTCTTGGACCCCATCTGCTTTCACTTTCCTTGTTTCTGGGGTTCCTCGAGGTTCGGTACTCAAATCTAAAGTTTTAGTGGCTAGTAATGTAAATGGGAGAAAACATGCAGCATTTGACTTTCTGGGTCTGTATGACCTCAGGCAGTATCCTATTTTTGGTCCATCAAATTACATGCAAATTTCATAATTTCATTTTGGTATATAGCTGGACAGAATTCCTCTGTGTATACGCACCATATATTCATTATTACGTATAAAGTTATTGGGTATAGTGATGGCTCTTCTTGGATATCGCCTTGATTATATCTAAATTGAATAAAAAACATATGTCTTGGCACACCAGTGAGGGATTTTCTAATCCTTAGTTAATTAACTCATTTGAAGTGAGAAGATCTGTTTCTAACCTGGATCTTTGAGGTGGGAAGATTCTCTTTTAATCTTAGCCACACCATCTTCTGGCAGCCTATAGAATGGATATGGAAGAAGGCAGTCTCTCTCTTTTCATTTTTGCTCTTGCTCTCACTAGAATTTCATTCCTTCATTATCATTAGGGCCTACGTCTGGATTCTGGCATATACTTAAGACCAACTGAGACATCAGCTTAATGGACTGAACAATCACTGGATTCTTCAAATTTCCATTGGTAGACAGCAATTCTTAAATTGGCTAGACCAAACCCTCTAATCCACTCTAATAAATTATATATATATATATATGTGTGTGTGTGTGTGTGTGTGTATAAATGTACATATGTATGTATATACACCCATAAAAGGGTAATATATATATATATATATAGATATATATATATATAGAGAGAGAGAGAGAGAGAGAGAGAGAGAGAGAGAGAGAAAGAGAGAGAAGAGATAATAACTCTAGGCTGTTTAATTTCCTGACTATAGTCAGCAGAGCAGCAATGGACATGGATCAGCAGGTATCTCTAGAGTGGGATAAGGACTCCTTGATGGTCATTCCCAAGAATAATACAGCTGGATCATTCCATTGGTCAACTTTTAGTTATTTTAACACCACCAAGAATGATTTGTTTTCATAATTTAATTTAATTTTACATATCAGCGATGGATTCCCTTGTTCTCCCCCCTCCCACCTCCCCTTCCCCCCCCCCCCCCCCCCCCCTCCCCATCCCCTCCATGGTAAAGACTTCCCTGAAGATTGAGTTCAATTTGGTAGATTCAGTCCAGGCAGGTCCAGTCCCCTCCTCCCAGGGTGAGCCAGGTGTCCCTGTTCCTGGCTCCAGGTTCCAAATAGCCAGCACATGCACTGAGGAGAGGTCCCAGTCCCACTGTCTGGATGCCTCCCAAACAGATCAAGCTAATCAACTGTCTCACTTATCCAGAGGACCTGATTCAGTTGGGGGCTCCTCAGCTATTGGTTCATAGTTCATGTGTTTTCATTCGTTTGGCTATTTGTCCCTGTGCTTTATCCAACCTTAGTCTCAACAATTCTCTTTCATACAACCCCTCCTCTTTCTCACCGACTGGCTCCTGGAATACTACTCAGCAGAGAAAAACAATGACATCATGAGGTTTGCAGGCAAATGGATGTCTAGAAAAAATCCTCCTGAGTGAGGTAACCCAGACTCAGAAAGACAAACATGGCACGTACTCACTCATAGGAGGATACTAGATGTAAAGCAGGGATTACTGGATTGCTACTCACAACTCCGGGGAGGCTACCTAGAGAGCAGGACCCCTGGAAAGATACAGGGATCACCCAATGACAGAGAAATGGATGAGATCTACATGGATAACCTGGACCTGAGTGGGGGTAATGAAGGGCAAGGGTCGAGAGAAAGAGAGCTTGGGGGAGCGGGAGATCCCAGCTGGATCAAGAACAGGGGGGAGAACAAGCAAGAAGAGACCATGATAAATGGAGACCACATGAGAATAAGAAGAAGCAGGGTGCTAGAGAGGTCCACAGAAATCCACAAAGATACCTCCACAATAGACTACTGCCAAGAATGATTTTTATAGAGCAGTACTTCTCAACCTTTTTAATGCTGTGACCATTTAACACAGTTCCTCGTGTTATGGTACCCACCAACCATTAAATTATTTCTGTGCTACTTCATAATTGTAATTTTGCTACTTTTATTAAAGTAAACAAATAGTATTATATATGCAGGATATCTGATACGTGCCCCTGCCAGGTTCTCAACCCACAGGCTGAGTAATCCGGCCATAGAGGCTGTACAGATTGCACTTCTCCCATCAGTGAAGAAGTGTCCCACGTTCCCCACCTACATCAGCATTTGTGATAATTCTTGTTTTGTTTTGTTCTGAGCCATTTTAACTGGGGTAAGGTGAAATCTCAAACCATTTTCAATTTACATTTCTCTGATGGGTATGGGTGTTGATAGTCTTTTAATGATTTTCAAATGTCATTTTTATTTAATGATTTGAGAACCCATTTTGTTCCTCAGGGTAATTTTAATCAGATTTTATGTATATTTGGTATTGAGTTTTAATAGCTTTTTGTATGTTCTGGGTACTAATCCTCTGTCAAATGTATGTATATGTATACATACACACACATATATATGTGTGTGTCAAATGTATATATGTGTGTCATATGTATATATGTATGTGTATATATATGTATATATTCCCATTTTCAGGCTTCTTTTTTACTTTGTTGTAGTTATTCAATCACTAGGAGCCAAAAATATAGAAAACTCTAAACAATACATCTATTTAAGAAAAATTATATGTTTATGAAAGGTATTTTTAGAAGTTTAGAATGACGAATTTCCTAAATAGAAATGCCTAATCATCTAATCTTAATTAGCCTCCATTTAACTTATACTACATTCATTGAGCTAATCAAAGTGAAAAGGATACATAAATTCAGCAGTAGAAATAAATTAACCCTAAAGTCACATTTCTTCTAGCTCAAGTTTAAGTGAATAATGTTGGATTGTTCTATGCTTTTTTATCATTACTTTTGCAATTTACGTGAGTGATATTTAAATTTAAGCAATGTTTAGCAATTTCTCTACATGGAATAAAATTATAATTTTTAAATGATCACTAAATCATCTTATCAGAAAAAGAATTTTATAAAGATTCTAAATTATATTCAAAAATAAAAGTATTAAAATTGTTTTAACTTTCTCTAATTTTTAAACACATGTA
>CABHPR010102003.1:0-12093 GCA_902168415.1 Peromyscus melanophrys | reverse complement strand
CCTCCTTCTCTCTCTCTCTCTCTCTCTCTCTCTCTCTCTCTCTCTCTCTCTCTCTCTCTCTTTCTTTCTTTCTTTCTCTCTCTCTTTCTTTTTTTCTTTAAGACAAAGTCTCACTATACAGCCCTGGCTGTCTGGAACTTACCATGCAGACCAGACTGGCTACAAACTCACAAAGATTAGTCTGCCTCTGCCTCCCAAGTGCATGCTGGGATTAAAGGTGTGCACTACTATGCTTGACTCACAGATTTTTTTCCCTCTGTCAATTATATATAGGTAAAATTAGTCAGGAATAGGCTATTATTCTCCTAAAGCTACCTTGCCCGATGTCTACACTCATAACTGAGGTTGCCTTTCCATATTTTACACTTTGCTTGCTCTGTGTGGTGCTCTCTCTAGGAGAGTTACCCATCTCCTCCTTTCCCTCTAGGGAGTTGGATTCCATTCTTTGAAACTAAAAATGGTCACACTTCCTACTCCTATCAGAGTGATTTGTGACTGGAACCTTTTCCACTAGTAGACAGACATAGAATTTGACCTTCTGATACTGACTATGACCTATATTTCATATGACTCATTAATATCAATTTTATTTTTGCAAAGTTTTAAACTATGCAGTGCAGTCACTGCAATGAGCTGCAGTACTGCATCACTGTCTTATAGTAGTGGCCTGGCTAAATCTTTCTTAAGTTGTTTATTTTAGTTTTTGAAATTATAATATAATTATACTTCTCCCTTTCCTCTCCTCACCAAACCCTCTTATCTAGCATGACATCTAGTGTAGGACCTATGTTTTACTACACAGCACCAGAAACTAGGAGTAGTATCTTCAGATGGGAGATAGAACGTTAAAGTTACTTAAGGACAAAGTGTCATATTACACAACAGTTGGATACATACAGAGAGTAATAATGCTTTGCTACATCATCTAAGAAATCTGTCCCTTACACGATGATATCATCAAAGGAATATTTCATTTTGTCCTACATGATATGTTGATAATTATTCTCTAAAGAGAGATAAATCAATAAAGTAAACCTTACAGAAGCCTACTAGTGATTGGAGAATGAGAATCATTCTTTTCTCAATTTTAGATATTTCCAAAAGTGGAAACATCATTCCAAAATGGCTACTTCAAAAGTAAATACCAATTCTGAACCATGATGAACGTCTAAGCAGTTTAAAATATTTGTTTATTTTTATTCATGTACATTCATTATACATAATATTGGTTTAATATAGATATTCTCTTTCCATTGTATTATATATGTTGACTGTACACACTTCTCATTCCTCCATTAATTCTCCCCACTTCCCTCCTGTCTCCTAGTCTCTCCTCTGATTTACACATCTTTATTGATGTTGAAATAATACGGAGATAGGGGGCTAAGAATGATTGTCCCCCTAGTCTAAGATTAAGAAATTTCTGAGCTTGGAAATGGACAACAAAAGCTATTGTTACTGTTTAACAACATGTTGGTTATATCCGTTGGTTATCTCCAACGGATCCTCCAACGATAACCCAATTCTCTAGGAGAAATAATTTTAATGTTCTATTAACAAGGCTATTGGCTGTTTGGTAAATTGGTATTAAGTTGTAAAAGCAATGCTGCAAAAGATTCTCTATGTGACAAAACAAACACTATTATAAATGATTATATAATTCACTTTATCTAGTAGTGACAAATTCCTCCTGGTTGAAAACATAACACAGATATCATGTTATATTGCCTAGTGGGGTTTTGTCTCTGTTAGCAAATTTGTTTTAACATTCTGGGCATGTGTGTCTCTGTTCTACAAGTCCTTTTGAATCTTGTTGCTTCTTTTGTTTAGAAATTAATTGAAAGATATAATGCATATTTATTTTATATCTATGCAAATATCCCTATTACCTTTTCAAATTATTTACTTCTAACTCTTCTGGGACATTGTGTCTGACAAAGATAGCATCACACAGCCAGAATCTTTGGAGTTGGTTGACCCCTGGAGTCTCGTCGGAATAAAAGTTCATTTCATATTAGCTCTTCCCAAAGTTCATGTCTTCATAAAAATTTCATCTCTCAATATTCCTAACTCTTCAATTCCCTTCTTCCCTACCAATTTATATCTTTGTAAACAAAAGTCAGAAATCCTGGATCTCAGAAATTATCTTATATTGGTGTACCTACTATATCTTTAAAATTGCATATTCTCTGCTACTAGCTGAAGAGAAGACTCTTTCTTAAGACCTGATGAATGGAGAAAAAAGGCAGTTGGAAATTCCATAACCTTAGTGATTGCTTAATCTCCACCACAGAAAACGAAACAACAATAAAGGTACTCTGTGAGAATTAAGTGACCTGCTAAGTAGCTGAAGCCACCAAAGGGCTTTACGTTCCTCTTGCAAACATACATATCTTTGAGTTATTTTACCACATGTCCTTCATTCCCCATGCCCCAATCTTACTTTCCCCTCCTTCCCACACATTGAACGTACAGCCAAAGCTTTCCTCCAACATAAGAAGAATCGGTTATGTCTGTCAGAATCTTAGTTTTTCTTTGTTATTATAAGAGAAAATAAAAAGCAGGATAATCAGGGGTAAAATTATCCAGGAACGTAGCACCACTTAAAAAAAATTGAATCCAGTAGAAATATGAAAATATTCATTGCCAGTGTCTCCATTACAGTCTCTTATTCAGGGTAACCTGACACATAGTAGGTACTCAGCCAACACTTTATTTGTTTAAATGGTGACAATGGAGTTCACTAAAAGAAGTGAACTTTTGATATTCTTATTTTCCTTGTTGATGGGCTTGGAGACCACTTACGAACACATGCTTTTTCTATGAAACAGTATCCTAAGTGACAAATGAGTCTCTGTACGGGTGTGGTGGGGGGACGATTCTATCATGCTAACTTTGGGATCCTGGTTTTCTTCTTTTTCTTTATTCCATCCTTCTCAGTCAGAGAAAGTTTCTGGGATTTAATAACTCTGCTTTCTTTTCCTGAGTCAAGCTGCTAGCTCTATTGTGTGTTCAGCCAACATCCAGTCAGCCTGCCTGAATTTCGTTTGACACCTTTGTTCTGTCAAAACTCCTTCTGGTAAAAAGGGAGCTCAGAGACAGAGAAATGAGTGGGTGGAAGAGGGAGGAAACACGTACACAAGCACAATTTGAAATGAAAAATAAACGAAGGTGCAGTCTTTGTTGAGATTGTGCTAGGCTTCGCTACAGACAATACTTGGCACTTTTTCTCTTGTAGGAACTTGTCAGCGATTCACCTTGAGTAGAAGATCATTTTATCCTGCCTGAACAAGGGTCTGCAGTTTCCTTCACACCTCTCCTTGCAGCTCCTGTCAAACGTCATCTATTTAAGGTAAAAGTCAAACTTCGTCATTAAGTGAGCCTGGAGATTTAGCTCTGTGCATGAGGCCCGGTTTCTGAAAGCAGTTCTCAGAGATGTGAATTCCTGGCTTTTAATTTAGGTTCAAGAAACTTGCTTGTGAGGAAATGCACCATTTCTGTAGTTCAAACTCAAACTTGGTTGACAGTTACTCATTTATCTGCAAACTGTTTTAAAGGTGAAAAGGCACATAATTTTTCCTACCATTGCTGGGCTCTGACAAATCCTGACCAAGAATGAATTACTGACTATAATCATTAACGCCCCTTCCCTGGGAATCCTAAAGCAGCCCAGATGAGTTTTTCACTGCCCCCACCCCCAATATATAATGCTAGGAGTTTGAAAACCAAACCATTGGATTGGAAAGCAGATCACACAGCTGCCCTCTTGGTTTGTCATAGTATTTTAAAAGGATACATCCCTTAATTTCTTAGGATATATGTTATATTAACAAAATAATAAACATTATAAATATGTCTTTTCCAATGTAACATTATTTCAAGCTTTTCAACATGTTTTCCCATTTTCAAAACCAAATGATAGTACTATTACTGGAAACCACCAAGTGGTTAAATGTAGAATTCTTATATAATAAAAGGGAAGATTAAGTCATATCTGAAAGTAATTGAAATATGAAGACATATGTATAACAACTAGATAATAATAAAAGAACAAGCAAAGGATAGTGATCAACTCTTGAGTTTCTTCCCTATGCCAGGCATTATTGAGTACAGAACTCTGTTTATTCTGCGACCTCATTTCCTCCCCATGGGTGTAATTACCACTAACTGTTAGTATAATGAGTTTCTACGGAGCCAAGGTCTTGATCAGGATCACACAGAATATTAGGGCAGAGTTTGAAATCAGTTGTCTCCAGTCTATATTCATTTTATAAAGTGCAGAACTGCAGGAACAAAGGGCAGGTATGTAAACTCTTGAAATAGCTTATGTCAATGGTCACTCAAAGACAGAAGTGACCTGAAGCATGGCCACTAAATGACTGGACATCAGCAAGCTATGGAAGAATAATGATGGATGAATTTTGTATTTAGGAACACAGCTGTAGACACAGAAAATTGAGTAACATTACAGATCCTGAGTGTTGGATGAATAGCAAATGAAATACCTCTGGAAGTAGAGCATATTAAAAAGAATTGTGTAAAATGAAAGTGACCATTGTCACTCCTAAGACAGACTATGTCTTTCATAGCTTTATTGAGATATAATTAATATAAATATATATGTTTATGGTAAAAAAAAACTTGTTATTTTGATATTTATGCAATGTGAAATAATTACCATAATTTAACATAGCCCTCCTCTCACAGTTTTCTCTCTGTGTATAATGTGTATACATGCTAAGAGTACTTAAGTTATACTATATTAGAAATTTTCAAGTATACCATACACTATTTTTAGTTCTATCCACCATGCTATATATTAGATATCAGAAATATTTTTCATCTTTAGTGAGTACATTTGTTTGGTGCATGTCTATTATATCTTAAATGCAAGCTTTCTAGAGAGGATACATTTTTTTCTTCCTAGAATTTCCAAGGAAAGATAAGGTTTATTCACAAAATTAAGAACCAGGAAAATATGTTAATGTGACCACAGTGTTCTAGAACCGCTGTCTCTGTCCCTAGCACCATGGTGTCTTGTGTTCTTAAACCCCTAGCACAGCAGCAAAGGCCTTCCACGGACTGGTAATTCCTTTATCTCCTATGGAGATAACTGAAGCTGTTGCAAGGTTCAGAGTATTTCTACGGTTCCTGGAGTATACAGAGCCAAATCAACACCAGTGCAAACTCAAGATTTATCCTGTCGTTTCCAGACTGTATCCCTCTTTTCAGTATAAATATGTATCTGAAAATAATATATTTTGACCTATAGTGGAAGAGAAAATTGTGGAATAATGAGATGCTTTAACTTGGACTGCTGATGAACTGTCTCTACACTGAAGTACACATCAACCCTCCTGAAGATCTTGAGCGAGTAACAGTGTTGGCATTTGTTTTGCATCAGAAGAAACCAATTAACCAGAACTATTTAGTCAAGTCTTTCCAGGTTATGTTAACAAGGAGTTAGCAATTATAGTTTTAATATTTGTCCTCTGCTCCCACTTCAAATAAGCAAATTTATTCAGATGATGAGTTTAAGTTCCAGACCATTTCCAAGACTGTGCAGAGTTGATAGAATAGAATGAGTCTAATTTAGCTGATAGCCCTCCAACTCACGTGCATGGGGAGCCTTTCTACAGCAGAACAGTCTCAGACTGTAGCTCTTCCAGGTGAGCACTGAGAGCAGCGTTACATATCCTCTTCTCCTCCAGTCAAATTTTGTCAGAAGCCATTTACATTCTGGCAACAGGAGCCCCCTGATATTCCTGTTGGCACATTCTATGTCGAATTCTGCCTGCTGTGACCTAGAAAACAGTGAATTCATTTGCATAATCAGTGCACTGTCCTTGCTGAGGTATATTTAGAAGGACCAAGTTTGCAAGAATGTGATCAAGATGGCTTTGGGAAAATCAGCATGCCCTTCCTTTTTAGCCTCGGAGAGAAGTATTACTCAGGAGGAGCTGCAGTTTCAGCTAATGTGGGATTAAAGTAATATTTTACAAAGAGGAAGAATTAATTTATAGAACATACTACTTCAAAACAAGTCTTATTCAGGTAACACAAATTTATTAAAACATATTTGGAAACCTTTATCAATGCTTTGGCTACCCAATGGCTGCTAAAGGCAATATGCATTATTTTTCAGCTACTCGTAGAAATATATGTCTTCTGATCCCAGGGTGACCACTGATTAGCCATATCCCTTGGTTACGTCACTTAAATTTTCTTGATACCTATTTCATCATCTGTGGATGAACGGTTAAGTTCAAAGGTTATGTACTAGGGCCCCTGGGGGTAAGTTAGACAATATAGATGTTTTATATAACCATCTAGGTATTTTTAAAAAGTGTGAACAAGAAAGCTATTCTCTCGGTTTGCTAGTAGCACATGTACCTTTTGTCAGCATACAAAGAGCAGTCTTCCTTGTCCCTCTCAGAAATGCTTAACACTCCATTATTTCTCAGCTTTTGCTTTCAATATTCCTGCTTCTTCGCTTGTCAATGTCAATTTAATGACTGGGTAAGAGGATTCCCTCAATTAAGGATGAGTAAACAGGTTGCATAGTGAAGCATGGTCGGTGTTGCTAGCTGCAGCAAAAAGAACGGATAATCCTTAGCACCAGAGCCACCAATAAAAATCAACCAAAAATCTCAAGAATTACTGTGATTGTTCTCATGTTTCTCTGGGAATGACACCAGAATTTGAGCAGTAACCTTTGTCTAAGGAATACATTTCTCAACTTAACATATGACCATCCATTTCTCTCATCACAGACTTTCCCATATACAATATAAGATGTTTCTTTCTAGGACAGAATGTTGGCTTTCTACTTAAAAAAAAGAACAGTAAGACAAAAACAGTGAGGGGGCTAGGGACATCTATACACTTAGGTGTCAGTCTTCAGCACAGTAGAGCCAAAAGCTGCTGCTCCATCCCCTTTGGATTTAGGAATTTATGCTGAGACCTGTACAGAGGCCTGTGAGATACAAGGTTGTAAGGCTGCCCAATAGTTCATTGTGAAGGAGGAAACAAGAAAATTAGAGAGCAGTTCTAAGCAAAGTACAAGTATGAAGTAGAAGTCTATCATTTAGAGAGTGAGACAATAATATGAAGGCTTTAATCTTGTAATTTGGTCATTTAGTACAGTATAAATCTAAAACTATACATATTACTGATAGTAATGCTTATTAAAAACTGTTTCAAATAATCTCTTCCTGTGGCAATGAACCACAAAAACAAGAGACACGCTAAGTAAAAAATTAAGTACTGAGTTTTCATTTTGTAGAAAGTTAATGAAAATATAATATGCACAGATATTCTTGGCATTTACTGTCTACCATGGGAACAATAGCAATATTACTAACTGCATGAGAACCTCCAAATAAATGTATTGAAAAACTCTGAAACCCTAACTTCACATACTAGTTATTCGAAAAGATTGTGCCCTAAAATAAAATGCCAACACAATGTTTAGGTAATACTGATGAGTTGTTCTAAATTAACTCAGTTCTAATATTTTGTATAAATGTGAAAATAAAGCTATAATGGTGATCTCTATTATGGGGTCTGGGTTGTTCAGAGATTCACTAGTTTGACCATGAATAAACTTTAACAAAGAAAGTTTTTCATATACTGGTGTCAGGTCTACACCCAGGACTCAGGATTCCCAAATGTAGCACTCAGCCACCTCATTTGGGAGTTATAAAGGCAAAGAACACAAAGTTACATTCTGATCTCCTGCAAACAGATCCTCTTAAAGCAAGCCTTTGCTTACAGAAGCAGAAATAGCAGTTGACCTAATGACCTATGACCTTGCATAAACAACAGTTTTGTTAAAGTTGTACAAGTCCAGGAAATAACCAAAATCAACCCTTAACAGCCCTTAGCAATTGGAAGCCCAATTTTGCCTTATAGCTCTCTTAAGCACCGAAATGTAAAACTTTTAAACATAAAGTTAGCCATCATAGTCTCCATTCACAAATCATTACAGTTAGACAAAGCTTGTTATACACAGCGATTTCATACTTTTCAAGTAGAAATTAATTAATTACAATAAGGACTCAGTGGATTTTTACAAAGAATATGTTTCCAGGTGTGCAGGCTGTATCATCTATGTCACAACCACTCAACACTGCTGCCCCAAAGCAGCTGTGGGAAGTACTGATGAAACTTGGTATAGACAACATAAAGTCTCCTTCAGGAAAAAATTAAGTACACGAACAATTGTATGAACACGATATTTCTAAAGGTTTCAAGCTTTAATTACTGCCAATGTATAGTTCAAACTACGGAATCATTCTATGTGTGTGCACTGGAAGTCGCACTTTGGTATACATAAATAATAAAGAGAATGTATGCAAGTGTGTGACAAAACTTCTCCTTGGGGATGCTCTACACATGTCTAGTCACCCCAAATAAGGAGCCTATAACAGACCAAAGTATGGATATCACCAAATCCAACTGAGAGAACCAATGAACTTTATTGCTGTTTTTTAATGTGAGTGAGGGGTTATGTTCAGGAGCAGAAATGACTCAAAGACAATCACATCACCAAAGCCCATCCTCCTCAATCAGCTGACAGCTCACAAAAGCAGGAAACCTGGAGCACACCACAGAGCCTGTAGGCAGCTTGACTGGAGAATGTCCTTTACAACTGACTCAGTTGGTCTACACCTCACAGGCAGCAAGGTTTTTGCTTCTTTCAGGCAGGTAGTCTAGTCTTAGAGTCTTTTTTGCACCTTGGTTTGTTTACTCTAAGCAGGGAGCTAGTGAATTTGGTCAGTTTCAGGGACAACTTTCTGAAGCTATTTTGAATTGTTTACCTTCATGCTTAAGGTGCTTCCATGAAGGATGGAATATTTCAATCTCTGAAGAAGCTGTTAAACATGTGTGTAGTAATCTATCACTAGGATCCATTTTATTGCTATGTGCCTTTAACAAAACAATAGTATTAGTTTTTCCCCCTATACTTATGATGGTTCTAGTCTCAAGTTCTTAGTAACTTAAACAGTGTCAAGTTAAGGGTTCCATCTGATAGAGTGAGTCTTAAATCCAGTCAAAAGGGTATTCATTACTCAAGTAACATTTGTGACACTATTGCACTACTTGCAGACAAGTAGGTCTGGTAGGTGACAGTGTTTGTAGCTGGGTGATACTGACCATTGCCTTTCTCTTCCAGTCTGCTCAGCTCATTTCTGCTTCTTCTGGGCAGCTGGCATAGCTTCAGTCTTGTAACTTGACTTATTTACTCTGAGAATCTGGTCAGTTTCAGGGATGACTGCCTGAAGCTATTTTTGAGTTTATTACCTGATTGCTTAAGGAGCTTTTAATGGGATAGAATGCTTCAATCTTTGAAGATATGAATTAATAAAAAGTACTTAAATAATTGTGGTTGCTATTATTCAATAAATTTGTTGGACTATTTATTGAAACTTGATATTTCAGTTTTGTAATATCACTAAGATAGTAGTGAATATTTCAAATAAATCTTAGAATCAGTGATTTCGCTGAAGTCACACAGTTTGGGAATTTAAGCATTTTATTTCTCTGTATGTGTCAAGGACTAGGAAAAGAGAAAACCCAACACAGACCGAATGGAAAATAACCTCTCATTCCAAACCAAGATCTTGTCTGACATATGATCATCATTGTGGTAAAGATGAGAGGCTGGGGAGCCAAACCAGAGCCATGACAGGTTTCTAATAGCCCTGATAGGGACCAGGCCTTAGTTTAGGTTTCCTGGAACTGGCTGGGGCTGAGCAAGCAGTTTTCGGGAAGGGCAAAACTCAGGGGCAACCAATCAGCAGGTGCTTCACAGCCTTCTGTGAGCTAAAGATAGCTTTTCCTACTCTGTTGCTGGAAGGTTCCTAACCACCGGAGCCCCTCACCAATCAACCCGCAGTCTAATCTTTCCTCCACCAATCAAGACCAGAATAATCCCTCCTCCTGGAATTCCCCTACCTTCACTTAAAGGGAGCTTGCGACCTCCCTTCCGCGACGCTATTTGCCACCCCAACCTGTTGGAAACAACAAATGCTCTTGCTAAATTGCATACGTGACTATTGGTGTTTCTTGGGGGCTTCTCTCGGACTCTAACAAGAAAATTCTAGTTCTTTCAACATCTGATCCATAACTGAGGGAGGCTGATCTGCCTGAGGTGACAGCTGCAAAGCTCCATTCATTTCCAACATTTCCTGATGTTGTTTTAATCTTTTCTTCAATGTCTGAAAAGTTTGGTTACATAAGCCTTTCAATTGCTTAGTTATAGCTATTCCAAGATATTTTATTCTACATTAGTTTTGAGCTACTTTGAATTTTTTTCTCAGTATGTTTGCTACTTTTATATAGGAAAGCTACTGATTTTTGCACATTAATTTTGTATCCTGCTACTTTGTTCAGTGTTTTATATGCCATAGAAGTTTGATGATGGTATTTTATATAGCAAATTATATCATCTACAAATAATCAGGAAGGTAAACAACTCAAAATAGCATCAGAAAGTCCCTGAAACTGACCAGATTCACTAGGCTCCTCCCTGCCAGGGTAAGCAATAAAAGCTGAGAGTTCCTCTCTGAAGAGCAGAACCAAGCTGCAAAGAAGATTCTGAAACATGACCAGCTGCCTAGAAGAAGCAGAAACCAGCCAAGCTGCACTGAAGAGGTGTAGACCAACTGAGTCATTTGAAAATGACACTCTCCAGCTGTGGAGCTGTCTGCAGGCTGTGAAGTATGTTCCAGGTTCCCAGATGTTGTGAGTTGCCATTCATTTATGGGCCTGTAAGTAACCCCTCACCTATATTCCTGTAAGTAACCCCAGTAAAGCTCAAGGTTCACCAAGTTAAACTTTAGTAGTGTCTATCTGTGCTTGGATCTGTCTTGAGCTCCCTACCAGGGCTGAGTAGGTATGTGTTGCATCTCCCTAAGAAAAGTTTTGTTACACAATAGCATGTTCTATTGCCTTAGGTAAGACTTAAGTATTATACAGGATAGGTATGGAGAAAGTGGATACTCTTGATTTTTTTCTGATTTTAGTGGAAATGCTTTGACTTTCTCACCATTTAGAATGATATTGACTGTAAGTTTGTTATAAATTGTTTTTATTGTGTTGAGATATGTCTCCCATTTACCTATTCTTTCCAGGAATTTTGTAATTAATGAATGATGAATATTTTCAAAGACCTTTTCCAAATCTAATAATATCACGTGTGTGTGCTGGTTTGAATGAGAATATCCCCTATAGCAGTGGCTCTCAACCTGTGGGTTATGATCCCTTTGGAGGATCAAATGGCCCTTTCACAGAGATCACCTAAGGCCACCCAAAAATGGATATTTGTATTATAGTTCATAACAAAAGCAATTTTACAAGTAAGAAGTAGCAATGGAACTAATGTTGTGGTTGGAGGTCACCAAAACGTGAGTAACTGTATTAAAGTGTCACAGCACTGGGAAGGTTGAGAACCACTCCTCTATAGGTTTTGGAATTTGAATAGTTGTTCCCTAGTGGTGGTGCTGTTTGGAGAGACTTATGAGGTCTGGCCTTGTTGGAGGAAGTATGCCATTGGAGGCATGCACTGGGAGTTTGAGTACTCATGCCATTTCTAGTTTTTTCTCTGCTTTGTGTTTGAAGTTCCAGGGACTCTTATCCCTCAGAAGTAGAAATGCAAATAAACTCTTTCTTAAATAAATTGCCTAGGCTGTGGTGTTTTACCACAGCAGTAGAAATTTAACTAATACAGAAGCTGGTACCATAGAATGGGCTATTGTGACAGACCTGGCTATGCTGTGCTTTCCTTTTTGTAGAACATGGAAGATTTTTGAAACTTCAGATTAGAAAAGCAATTGAATACTGCAGGCGGAATTTAACAGACCATTCTAATAGGAGTTTGAAAGATAATAGTACTGAGAGTTATGCAGACTGTGGAGGCCCAGCTCAAGACACTGATTTCTGGGATATTTGGGCAAAAAATATGTTGCTTTCTCCTTATGCCCAAGAACTTCCTTGAGCCTAAATTTAAAAGAAGCAGACTAATTCCTTTGGCATTTGAAATTCCAGGGTAGTCTAATATTAACTTTGTCACCTTGTTATTAGTAATTG
>CABHPR010102002.1:0-23989 GCA_902168415.1 Peromyscus melanophrys | reverse complement strand
ACACACACACACACACACACACACACACACACACACACACACACACAGACTTTCAGAATGGGACCTAGATTAGTTTCCACTCCATTCCCTATCTACCCTTCTTCTACAGCCAGAGAAGCTAAAGATGAGCCCTGAGCGTTTCTTCTGAACCAAGTGACTCAGATCTCAGTCTAAGGGAGACACATCGGGCATGCTTACATCAAGGATTTGGGGGCAGGACTTGGACTAGCCTCCAAGTGTCTTTCTCCAGCTGACTCCCTTTGAGGGGAGGAAGGGAACCTTCCAGCTGGCCATGCAGGGAGGGGCAGGCCCTCTGGTTGCTGAGCCCCTTCATGGTACTGGGCTCTCTTCATTGGGGTATTCACTTCTCACCCTGGGTGTGTAGTAGCAGTAGAAGAGAATATTAGGTTTTTGTGGTAGAGAAAATCCAGCAGCCCTAGATTTATTCCTAAACCAACCATCTGCTGAGTGTGTTTTCCAGGCTCACAACACATTGTTTTCAAGAGGAAGTGGGAGAGTGGGGAAATGGAGGTACCTTCGGATGCTCCTGGGCTCATCAGAGAGGGACTTGGCATCATGAGGTGGTATATGGCATGGAGCTGGGCCCAGATTTGAATAGGACTCTACCACTCTTTCCACCCTGTCCTTTGGTCTGTGTCTATCAAAAAGTAATGCTCGTGCCATTTACCCGAGGACTCAGCAGGCATTGTGCATAAACAGAAGGTTCTGTAAGCTGCAGAGTGAGTTGTACCTACCATTTGTTGATGGTAGTGAAGTAGGACCTGAAGAGAGCCAGCAATAGATTAAGACAAGCCATCCTGATGCTGTGGGTTTGTACAAAATGTCATCATGGGGTTGCAGGAAGCCGCCTCTCAGTCACCTACCTATTCCCCACACAAGTCCACTTTCTGCCTTTTAGATTTATGTCACAAGAATTGGTGAGAGGGAAGCTGAGACGCAGCTTTGGAAGCTGACCTCTGGTTCTCAATTAATTTCATGCCACTGATTGCTGAAGGGGGTGGGGGAGGGAAGGAAGGAAGCCAGCACCTGCCGCAGTGAGATGACTGTGGCCCCGCCCCCAAGCCCAGCATCCTGGCTTGGCCTCAGGGCCCGACAAATGTCTTTTCTCATAGCAGAAAAGGGGTGGGGAGGGAACATGGCTTCAAGCTGAGCCCCAGAAGGAAGACAAGCCCGAAGTTGAATCAGATGGTCTGGCCTTCTCTCTCCTACCCCTTTGTAAACCCTTCTGAACAAGGAAGAAGAGGAGACGCCCCAAGGGTAACTAGGCCTAGTTTCTTAGGAGGAGACCCCCCCAAAGGGTAACTAGGCCTAATCCCTTAGGACCTAGAGGACCTAGTAACCTGCAGATTCCACAGGGTTGGTTCCTTTGACTTGATTGCTCCAATATGCCCTTCATTTCTTACAGGAACCCCGCCTCTCATCTAGCCATTCCAGACAAGAAAGCTTTCTTCCTACTAAGTGTAGGCCAGCACTGTGGTTGGTATCAAAGAGTGAGAGATGGATGAATTGTGCCCTTTGGTTAACCAAAGGTGATTTACAATGGTCATGGAAGCATGGGCATTGGAAGACTTGAGGCCTGGTTAATGCATAACCCATTTGAAAATGGCAAACTTAAGTGTTTATGCTATCATACCAGGTAAACAGGTATGAGCTTACTATGCTGCAGGGGCTGCCACTGGTGACATGGGGCATTTGAGATTAACAAGTTGAGGTAACCAAATATGACCTGAGGTCTCTGTTACGAGGGAAAAGTTTGGGTTTTGCTTATTGAAGCTCATTCGACCCCTTGCTTTCCTAGTTTGCTAGTTTGCTCTAGTACCTCAGGCAAACATTTCGATACTCTTTACCTCTGTCTTCTTGTCTGCAAAACTAAGTTTCCTTTGAGGAATAATATCACACTCTGTAGAACATGCTTGGCATGACCGCTGGACATGGATGCCACTCAGCACCGTAAAATTCTTCCGTGTTCAGTACCTTAAATAGGCCTAGGAAACCTTGCTTTTAAAGGTGTTTTTAAAGCTGTAATTTTTTCTTATCATGTTTTCTGATATTTTCTTTAAGTTGTTTTTGACATACCTGACAGGACCAACTGATGGAAGGAAGAGTTTATCTTCTGGTTTGAGAGCACACTGTCTGGTCCGTCATGGTCCTGGTTTGAGAGCACACTGTCTGGCCCGTCATGGTGAGGAAGGTGTGGCAGCTGGAATCTGGCTTGTCTACGCTGATGGCACTTGCAACAGGGCTTCCTTACATTTCTGCAGATCAATGAGTAGACTGCGACCTGGGCTGGCCTGTAACCCGTACACCTCAGCCCTATGCCTCTATGTCTGTCAGCTAGGACCCATGTCCGAAAGGTTTCACAGTCCCCTCAAACAGCACCACCAGCTGGGGACCAAGTATGTAAACACATGAGTCCATGAGGGATATTCCACATGCACACCATGACAATGTAATAGAACACATATAGAGTATATTTAAGATTTGACATCAAATGAGCACTCAAAATTGGATCATTTAGCTAGGCATGGTGGTGCACACCTTTAATCCTAGCACTTGAGAAGCAGAGACAGATAGATCTCTGTGAGTTCGAGGCCAGCCTGGTTTACATAGTGAGTCCCAGGACAGCCAGGGCTACACAGAGAAACCCTGTCTCAAGCAAGCAAACAAACAAGTGGTTCATTTAGCCTAAGCTCCAGATCATTCACTTCCTACAGCTACCATGAGAGATTGCCACACACTGGACAGCCTAAATTCCATTCTCAATCTCTCTCTCTCTCTCTCTCTCTCTCTCTCTCTCTCTCTCTCTCTCTCTCTCACTCTTTCTCTCTCTGGTACTTCTGGGGGCTGAAAGATCAGAATCAAGGTGTAAGCAAGACTGAGCTTCCTCCCAAAGCCTTATGGGAGATTCCCTCCTTGCTTCTCCCTGCTACTAGTTGCTCCTGGGATACTTTGGCGGGCAGTAGCATTACACCACCAACTGCCTCAGTTTCCACACAGTCACCACCCTGTGTTTGTGTCTCAAACCACTACTTCCTTTGCCTTTCACCAATCATTAGATCTAGGGCTCAATTCAGGATGATCTCTGCCTCAGATCCTCGATTTAGTTCTCAAAGATCCCATTTCCAAACAAGGTCACATTTACAGTGCTGGGCTAAAGGACTTAGATGTCACCTAATGAGGATCACCATAAAATAAAACCACAATGTCCACTATTTCCTGGTAGGTCTCCCCACAATCTTCCTTTATGATCCTGTTCTTCCCACCCTCCCCTTGATTCAAAGTCACAGTGTCTCTCAGCCTCCCTGCCTTCTTCTCTTCCTCCATTCCTTCTGATGCCCTGTCCCTTACTCCCCCAGCCCCATAGTCAGGGTCTCTCTGTTCATCCCAGGTTCTCCTGAACAGGCAGTCCTCCTGCGTTTGCTTCTCCAGTGCTGGGGTTGCAGACATGCTCTACATCAGCTCAAGATTGCATTCCTAAATCCTTCCATACTGATGTTAATCGCTGTGGGTAACTTAGGCCCAAAGCCCCCATCATGGGCTGGTACCACAATGTATTTATATTCCCAAAAACAAACATTCCAGTTATTTACACTTTGAGGATGTTATTCTCTTCTTAGATTGATTTATTGCATGTATATACATGTTTTGCTGCATGTGTGTATGTACATCATGCTCTTGAAAGTCAGAAGAAGGTCTGAAACTGGGGCTACAGATGGTTGTGAGCTACCTTGTGGGTGCTGGGAGTCAAATCTGGGTCCTCTGCAAGAGCAACAGGTGCTCTTAACCACTGAGGCATCTCTCTAGCCCCACTTTGAAGGCATAGACAGTGCTCTTATACCTATTTCCTGGTGCACTCAGTTGTATTCTCTAGGATAAATGTTGCCAGGACCAAGGCAATACGTGAACCAACGCTTACAAGATAATGCCAGATTGTTTGCCATGATTTAGCCAAGTACATGGTGTTCTCTATTCTCACAATGATTTTCTTTCTAGTCCAGGAAAGGCAAACATTTCAGGAATGATCTTCTCTGTGGTGATGGCACTCTGTGATAAGACCTCACCTTCCTCTATGATTTTTCTCTATGATAGATTATTTCTAGTGGGTCTCTGCCCCTTGGAGAGAGAGAGAGCCCTGGAGCCCTCAGTCTCACCTGCTTCTGGCTGTATAGTCTACCTGCTCTACAAATCCATCTTAATGGGTCATTAGAGGTGCCTAGAAACTGTAATTATGGTATAGCATTTCATGGGCTTACAATTGAAGGCTGTGTTTTCTAGACGTCCAAATGAAGCCCATTGTGGCGTGATGCATCCAGGAGTTTCCCTCTGTATATCAACACTAAGTAGAGCAAGTTGCTTACCCTAAGCACAGAGGACCACTCACCTAAGAGGACTGCTGCAGACATTCCCCATTATTGACTGAAATAATATATATCAAGCTAACAGAATGGAAGACATGCCATGCCCTCACAAAAGCCGGTGAATCAGGAAGGTGTGTTCTGGGGCCTTTCTCTGCAGAGTGGGGGCGGGGGAGGCATTATCTGTCAAAGTTAGATCACAAGGTCATCACTGCAGGTGAGGAAATATGAGTATGTCCGAGAATCCCAATAAACCCCCTTGACTGATGGGGAGGCTGAGGCCAGACAGGAGACGGGATAGACTGGCTGCTGCTCATGATGCAGGCCTGCTGCAGAAGCCTGCCAGCTGTCTGAGCTGCCGCTCCCGAAAGCAGAGCCTGGATGCTTGAGCAAGTCTTTTAGGGCAAAGCTTTTTGAACTTTGTCTACTTTGGAATCCTTATCACCTGAGAAATTTTTATGCCAATCCAGGTACATAGGTCTATACAATAACTACACAAATCAAACACTTACTGACAGTAAATAAGAAATTTATTTCAAAACAGTTGTTTGGTATAGATATCATTTTTACATTAAAAGCAAGAGGCAAATTTGCATATTAATGGCATAAATGTGTGTTTATTTTTACATAAAAATTAAGTCAGCTGAATACTTGATACTGCAGATATAGCACTTTCAGTGTTTGTCTGAATTTTTATTTTATCATTGTCAATACTGAAGGACACTACTTTACATAAATATGTAGTATAAAATGGCAGTTTTAGAACTTTGTACCAAGCCAAATTCCATTTAGTAAGTTTTAGGAGACTCAAGTCAGTAACTCAAACACCAATTTCTAAATCAAACATTTTAACATAATACCATCCCTAAATATACTAATTTGGTATGTATGTACTGTGGAACAATGGCAGGAAAATGTTGCCTTTGTTACTCACAATTAAACCACTATTTAATACACTATTAGTATCATTATTGCTCGTAATTTGAAATATGGTCTTGCGTAGCTCAATCTGGCTTCGGCTTCACTATGTAGCCAAGGCTGGGCTTGAATTCCTGGTCATCGTGGCTGCACCTCCCAAATGCTGGGATTACAGGCATGTGCCATCATGCCTGGCTTACTGTTACATGGCTATAAGAGCAGTAGAATTTGTATGTATCCCTTGCAACTCATAACGAAAAGTAGTCTCTAATCCAGGTAGAGGTATTGGGGGCATTGTTGGTTGACACTGCGTGGCTTGACAGCATGCACAGTGCAAAATGCACATGTATGCTTTCAGAGCTGAGGCTGTAGAGCCTGCGCTGCAGCACAGGAGAGCTCATGATGGACACCATTCAGAAGCCTTTTACTGATTTTTGGAATCCATTTAGTTCCCTGTGACATATGGTTTAATTGAGAAGCTGTGATTTAGTGAGGGAAGACAAGGTGGCTTAGAGAGACACCAGCTCTCTAACAGAAACTGAGGAAAATGAAAAGGGAAGCAACAGAGAAGACACGAACAGCCGAGATGCAGAGCTCCAGAAACAGCCCTTGTCCAGAAGGCATGAAGAGCCTTCCTGTAACCTAGCTTAAGAAGAGAGGTAACTCAACTGAGAAAGGGGAGATGATAAGTGCAGGACTTGATTCAGGTTTATACTCATAAGTGGGTAACGTGGACTTTGTTTCAGGAATGCCTTCTGCTATTAGCTGGTGTTATTCTCTCCTGTTATCCTTCCCCAGTAGCACAGAGAATAACTGAGATCCACATATGATGCATTAATCTGATTATACCTAAAATGACAGGTTATGATAATGAGCAAAGGACTTAGTCACTTCACCAAAGAGGAGCCATATGAATAACCAATAATTACATCAAAAGATCTTCACTTAGTCATCAGGAGAATATAAAATAAAATCACAGGGGCCTGAAGAGATGGCTCAGTAATTAAGAGTGCTGACTGTGGAGCTGGAGAGGTGGCTCAGTGGTTAGGAGCACTGGCTGCTCTCCCAGAGGACCTGGGTTCAATTCCCAGCACCCACATGGCAGCTCACAACTGTCTGTGACTCCAAGACCTGACACCCTCACACAAACATACATGCAGGCAAAACACCAATGCACATAAAATAAAAAAAAAAAAACATTTTTTTTTAAAAGTGCTTACTATTCTTGCTGTGGACCTGGTTCCTGGCATCCACATCAAGTGACTCATGACTTCCTGCAACCCCAGTTCCAGGAACCTGATGCTCTCTGACCTCCATGGGTGCATGCAATAAAAAACTCATGTGGGCACTTATGCATACCATGATAAGTAGATATATAAATAAAAATATAATGGGATGCTAGGACATTCCCCACGCATACACAAGACTAGTATTAAAAAGAATAAGAGCACCAAGTCTGGGTAAGTATTCAAAGTAGTTGGGACACTCACACATCATTGTCAGAGTGCAAAACTGTATATCTACTTTGGAAGTTTCTTATAAAGTTTAGTTTAAATATACTCTTATTACGTGTTCAGTAATTACATGTTCAAGAAAAATCAGAAAACATGTCCATGCAGAAGAGCCTTCTTCATAACGGCATTAACCCAGAAATAACCTAGATGTACACTGACAGGTGATGATAAGTGGTGGTATGTATGTATGTATGTGTATATATGTGTATATATATACGTATGTATGGCATATTGTATACATATATGCATCCATACAATAGAATATTACTCTGTGAATGAGAGTTTGGGCTATCTATCATCTCTCTCTCTCTCTCTCTCTCTCTCTCTCTCTCTCTCTCTCTCTCTCTCTACCTATCTATCATCTATCACCTATGTAAAGATTAGATCTTAGGAAGATAATAATGCTGAGTAACTAAACTTTTCCTGTAAAAGAATATGTGTAGTATAATTCCATTTAGATGAAAATCTAGAACAGATAAAACTAAGGAAGCAGAAAGCTAATCAGTAGGTAGTTATCTGCAGTGGGAGCTGGGGAATGAACAGAGGGGACACTAGGAATTTTCTGGACCAGCAGAAATGCTCTGTACCTTAGCAGGCAAGGCGACTAAAGATTAATTTGTCTCTATTCAACAAACCTAAACTTAGAATGTGTGCATTTTGTTGGTTATAAATTGTACTTCAACAGTTACTTTGATAAAAGGGAAGTATGGTTGATTTGGGGTAATAGAAATAAAGATAATTTTTATTTCTTTTTCTTCTCTGTCATCTAAATCTGCTACCAGAATCTCTCTTGCTCCTGCTCTCTCTCCTTCCTTCCTTCCTTCCTTCTTTGATGCCGCTTCCATAGTAAAAATGTTCTCTTCATCTTGAGAGCCTCTCAGACCCTCTTTCCTTCGGAAGATTCAGGGTGCCTCTGTCTGTGTCGGTGGATCTTTCTGACCTAGATGCCCACCTGCTGGCGCACTGTTGAGTCTTTCCAATCCTGTCTTATCGCGCCCTGCATCGGTCCTCGCCCCATAGCGTCCTAGCAGGAGAAGGGTTGGGCCAAGCATGGAGTCTGAAGCATGACAGTTAAAAACGTGGCTTCAAATCTACGTCCTCTCCATGTGCTACCCGTGCACTCTAGCAAGCCCTTTGGACTTCTGAGCCTGTGTCCCCTTGTAGAAAGGGGGTATCAGTGTTTCCCTGTTTGTTATACAACTGCAGTAGCTCAGCGCTTGGCCCTTGGCAAGTGTTCACTTGACACTGTTACTGGAGTTATCCTTACACCAGATGATAATAGAATTGGGGCACCAGCCCCAGGTGGGGAAGGAAGCAAGACACTGGTAAAGGGCCGGCACGCCCTCCCTCAAGACTGCCAGTCTGAATAGTGGGTATGCAACACTCATCTTTGAAAACCAACCAAAAATTAATTTTCTTTCACATTAATAATTTTTAAGAAAGCCAAAACCGTCTTCTCACAGAGGCAGACATCCCAAAATGAGATTGGATTTTGCTGGCTCTGCTCTTCATTCAGGTATCAGGTGGCAGCCAGGGCCCAGCCTCGAGGAGGCTGGCTTTCTCTCAGTGTATGGGAGCCTGGCTGACACAGATCTGGAGGTGGCCAGATCTCCAAGAACAATTGACCGTCTAAGCAGACCCCTTCTCCGAGCCTAGCTGCCTTACATTTGTAATGCCAGCGCCCCGCTGAGCACGTCCCCATGAATAGAAGAAGTGTTTTGATGTTTTGTTTTTGATTGGAGATTGAAGTCCAGTGTCTTGGGACCCAGTGACTTCAGCTGACCTCCTGCTACATGGACAGGGCTAAATTTCAACCCCTGGAGGCTTCTGCACACAAAACCTCATGCCTCACAAGGGCAGGTGCAAGCAAACCTGGTGGAAATCTGAAATCTCCGCTGCTTCAGAGACCTGGGCTTGCTTCTATCAAAGGAATTAGGTTTCACAAGCCCCTTTTTATGTAGTAAAAAGCATATCATTAAAGGAATCTGGACAGGGGAACTTATTAAAAGTACTGCCTATAGCAGGGAGGCTATGATTTAAGAGACAGCCAAGGGCTAATAGGACAGTCTTTATTTAATAAATACGGTCACAAGTGAGTCGCCCAGCCAGGAGTCCTGCTTCTACATGCAGATGACCGATACCTTGGTGTTGTTGATTGTGAAAAACATGTCATTCTTTTTCCCTCTCATAATGTGCATTCCAGTTTGAAATTAGGAGAAACCCTTCAAGAGTGTGGTTAAGCAACTCTCTAAGAGCCTCTGCTTTACCCTGTCACCATTTATGAGGTACTGTTGACATTTCTGACACTTCGCTTCTTGATGTTTGCACACAGCTAATTTTTACACTGTTCTGATAACTGCATATGAAATATGCCGTCCATTTCTGCCTCATATTTGATTCAAGCTCTGGGTCCTTACATCTTTTTAATGGCCACACTTTAGTGGGTCCTGCTTCTCCGCGGCATCACTGTGTTCTTCTCTGTTGGGTTGCACACCTGAGTTTGTGTGTTAGAATTGTCTGTATAAAAGGACCACCTGGGTCTTTGTTTTTTGGTCTCTTCCCTTTTGTTTCTCTCCTTCTCTCATCCTCTTCTTCCTCTTGTTTCTCCTCCTCCTCCTCCTCCTCTTCCTCTTCTTCTTCTTCTTCCTCCTCTTTCTCCTCTTTCTTCTTCAACATTTCATTTAGCTACATCTTAAGAGATTGTGAGAGGATTGAGCATGGACTTTGCCAAGAAACACCACAGGAAAGGCCTGAAGAAGATGCAGGCAAACAATGTGAAGACAATGAGTGTACATGCAGAGGCCACAATGGCCCTTGTGAAGCCCAAGGTGGTTAAGCCCAAGACGCCAAAGGGCCCCAGTCACAAGCTCAGCCATCTTGTTTTCATTGTTCACCCCAAGCTTGGGAAGCAGATTTGAAGCTACATGGCCAAGGGTCGTAGGCTCTGCCAACCAAGGCCCAAGGTTCAAACCAAGGCTGGGCCACAGCTCTAGCTCAGGCTCCCAAAGGTGCCCAGGGTCCTGTGAAGGCCCCATAGAGAATGCCAATGTGACAACAGACTGCTGTGACACACCTGCACACTATTTGCAGGTGGCCAGTGCCCTATCCTGTTTTTACAAATACGAATAAATTTGAGGCAAGATCTGTTCGAATTAAAGAGGTTGTGGGCAGCCTGGCTATTTGTAAGGATTCTGTCCTCTGCTCCTCGCCCTTCTGTGAACAGCTCATACTTCTGAGGTCTCATGGTGCCCATACAACATGTGTTGTTGGCCTTGGGGAGCCCATAATCACAAATGACTTCATCTTTTGTTCAATGATTTATTTGTATGGGAGCCCACACTGGCTGAACTCAGCTGTGTGTCACAGGAAGGCTGCCAAAACACACAAACATTCCACATGGAGAATTTTGTTAGGTGCCCACTCTTTTATTGTTGGCAAGTGCTTGCCCTGTAGACAATGCATACGTGCCTTGTGGTGCAGAGCTGAGCACACTCCCAGCACGGCGGTCCTGGCACTGTTGCTGGGAGGGCTCTTGTTCTGCGCAGCTCACTAAGTCACCCCCACTGCCGTTCTGACAGCATCGGCCTTGGCACTTCGTCAGCGCCATGTGACTTAGACTCCGTCCTCACCTCCCCTGCCCCATCCACACCACCCCTTGCTGCTCCTCAAGCGTGCTAATCTTATTCTCTCTGCCTGTTGGCCTGACTACAGCAGGCCTCTTCTTATCACTCTGGTGTCTGACTTCTGACCACCAGGACATTCCATTAGCACACTTTGGTCTTTAATCTTGGCAAAGGATCTTTGTTGTTGTTTTTTTTTCCTTCCTCTTTGGTATTCTCTTATTCACCTAGATTGTTGCTTCCATATTGATTGTTTCCTTCAGTTGATAGCTCTCTCAGTCCTGTTTGTCTTTCTCTCCTGAATCCTAGGAGCTAGGTACAAGGCAGGCACTCAGAAAACATTTTTTTAATAGCTGAATAGATCACCTCTTCCACTCACCTCTTTTACAAGTGCACCTGGGAAATTTAGAAAATTGAAGTCAGAGACACAGTAGGTTTTAATAAACCCTGGTGTCAGTGTGGCTGTCTCCCAGAGCAATGGCCAGGCCGGGGAGACTCACTCTCCTGGTTATTTTCGTCCATCACTCTCTGTAAGTGGCAGTCATAGCTCCACGGAGGGTACTGTGAGGATGGTTAGCATGCAGCACATTGTTAACAGGAGTGCTCATAATGGGCATATGTTTGTTTAAGTTGTGGGCCAGTACTTACATTGTACTGCTAAGAACTTTGGGTCTGAAATGTTAACCTATTTGCAAGCTAACAAATTAGTCTAGCACAGTTTCATACTAAAAGAAGATAGGAGACCCTTGGGTCAGAGAAGGTGGGTTAGCACCCAGCAGAAGTGGCAGTATTAAGTTAGCATTTTTATAACGATCCCCCAAGACCTGGTCTCCATAGTGAGACCCCAAACTAACCAGATGATACCCGCACACTTAGTGAGGTACGGCAGACAGGCTCTGAGCTTAGGGACTCTGATTCTATACCCATAGTCTACCTGTCCCTTGCTCTGGCAAGGGACACCATCTCTAGCTTCTAAAGATGTTGAATATACAGGTATTTTTGAAAAGATAATTCAGACCAAAGAGAGTCAGTGTTTGCTCAAGACCTGTACAAATGTTTGAGACCTCTACAGGATTGTCTCCCAGAAAGCAATAAGTAAGTAAGCCCTAAATTGATCACATGAGTGAGTACCAGGTGCTGCAGGCGGCACCTTATGGTTAAATAAACTGTGGTTTTCTGTCATCAGAAGTTCACGTCTTCTTGCTGGGGAATGAATTGGCAAGGTAACACAATTAATAAGTGCTTGTACCCTTATGCCTGGATTTAAATCCTGCCCCAGTCACTTAGCTTTGCAACCCTGGCTTTGGCTTCCTCATTCCTAACATAGAGACAAAGGCTGTTGTGATTGCATAAGCCAATACAATTTAAAATGCCTGGCTTGGTGCCTAATCCCTGCTAAGTATCCAAGGAGGTGTTAGCTAGTAGGTTGCCGTAGATGGAATTGCCGTTTGTGTAAGTGAAATATCAGCAATTTAATACGGTTCACCCTGATGTTACATTCACTATTCTTGTCTCTTGCTTGGTTCCGAGTCATGATGTTCATAGTGACTGTGCTGTGGAGGTGTGTGCTCTGGGTCAGAGGAGGCCAGCCTGAAGGGACAAGAAAGTATCTGAGAAAAAGAAATGGACTTGGAGCCAGATGCGGCTCTGAGTCCCACCTTCTCCTCTCATTAACCCCGTAACCTTGGGTGAGCCACTTAACCTCTAAGCCCCTTGCCTCATCTGTGCCACAGATACAATAATCCCTTCTACCTCACTGGACACCGTGAGGCTAATGTCCCATGATGGATGTGACAATGCTTTGCAAACAGGAAGGCACTGTATACAAGTACTTAGCCTCAGTCTGAAGAATTCTTGGATGCAATGAGGCATGAGTCCGGGCCTGAGCCAGCCTATCTCTAGGTATAATTTAATATCCCTCTCATGTCCTCCAGTCAGGTTAACATTTAAAGTATAGCATTGGCTTCTGCACTCAAATTGCTGCATGAGAATCGAGTTACACCAGTCAGGTTCTGTCTGAGACCTCCAACCTTCGGGCACTGAGGGGACCATCTGGAGACCAAAGAAAGATCATCTCATTACAAAGTGTTCACAGCTGAATCAGTCAATAGCTAACATTTATCAAGCTTTTTCAATGACCCACACCTAGCTTTAGCTCTTTTAATGACTGAAACCTTGACAAACCCTAAGGTGGGCACCATCATTATCTTAAATTTTAGAGGAGGAGACGGATATGGGATGATGTTAATGAGCAGGAATAGACAGAACTGGACTGGTAGATTATGATGCCGAGGCACCCTCAATAGGAGATAGTTACCCACCAGTTATGATGACACACGCCTTTAACCCAGCAGGCAGAGGCAGGTGGATCTCTATGAGTTCAAGGCCAGCTGGTCTACATAGTAAGTTCCAGGACAACCAGGGCTACATAGTGAGGCCCTGCCTTACAAAAACAAAAGAAAGAAAAGGAAAAAGACAGTTACTCATCCTCAGTTTGTCCTGAAAATGGGAGTCCCAAGAGCCTCCTCTCTGACTGTTGCTATGGTACTGGCCAATGAAATCCCCTCCAGCCAAATCAAGGACTTGCAGGCTGTTTGAATGACTTTGCCTTTCAGTATCTGGTAAGATACCTGCTCAAACAGAATGGTTGCTCTCGCCTCCTGTCTTCTAAAACAAAGGCACCCTCTGCCGTGTGGAAGTGACGCTCTACCTGTTTGCCTTTCCCACACATCTTGAGGCTGCACTTTATTTAAGAAGATCTGGTTCCACCTTTTCCCAAGGCTAAAGCCCTAGCCCCACATAGGGAGGCAGCACTTGCACAGGAGATTTGCAGACAGTGAGAGAAGGCTTGGCTTCTAAAGCGGGGAGACAATGATACAGTAGTTAAAGGATAAGGTTATTTCTCATCCTGAAACAGTCACGAAGGATCCAGAGCTAAATGACTGTGCTCCATGCAGTCCATCCAAGCATTCAGGTACTTCTTGAAAAGGGGCAAGCCCCAGACATTCTATTATTAGATACAACAGACATAATATTGCTAAATTGTTATAAACATTACTGAATACATATCCTCGACTTCTGCTCCTACAAGACTGAACACCTTCTGAGCATCAGCCTGGGCCTGTCATCTGCAGAGCTAAAGCTAGGCTGTCATCCTGTCTGAGTGATAATCATGGGAAAAGGGAAGTGTGGAAGCAGTTCCTGGTCATCATGTAAGACAGGTTTCAATGCATATGTTATGGAGATGTACATTAAGAGGCACAGTTCCGTGAGAACTGACCAAAGGTGGAAGAGTCATCATATGCAAGGTCTGGAATGTTTCCACCCAGCCCCCGTCCTGTTCTCTCATACTCTATCTAAAATTAATCTCTCATTCTTGTCCCTGGGAATGACTAATCTGATTACTGCCCTGTTGCCTAGTGTTTTGTTAGTACTATATAAGTGCAATCAGACAGTATTTAGCTGTCTGAATCTGGCTTTTTTTTTAAACCTAGCATAGTGCTTGTAGAATTAATTCATGGTCTTGCATGTATCAATTGCCTTTTACTGGAAACAAACTATCCATCCTGTTCATGGGCACTTAAACTCACTTACAAGCATGAATAAAGTTAATATAAACACTTCAGAGACTGGAGAGATGGTTTGGTGGTTAAGAGCACTGACTCTCCTGGCAGAGGACCCGAGTTCAATTCCCAGCTCCAACTGTTTATAACTCCAGTTCCAGGGGAATTGCCTCCCTCTTCTGTCTCCTGTGAGCACTGCATGCACATAGTGCACATACATCAAGGTGGGCACTCATACACATAAAACAAAAATAAACAAATATATTTTTAATTGTCTGATTTCTTCTTGCCTACTCTAAGTTTTCTCTCCCACTTTATCTCCCTCTCTCCTCTCTCCCTCTCCTTTCCAGTGCTTCTCCCAAAGCTAAACAGTTAAGGACCTAGTGTCTTCTTAGAAAAGCTTTCTTCCATTCTAATTTAATTACCTTGTAACCTTGGCTCTCTGGTTTGCTAAAGAAATCTCATGAATTTGCAAATTATGTAGATTTTCTCATTCTGGTGGTAGGACTGTTGTTTTTTTGTAGCTTTTGTGGAAGTCTCAGAAAAGTAAAAGACAAACAAACAAACAAAGCTAAGATTTCCATTGACAACCCAGGGAAAACAGCCCAGTTATGTGGTGATGCTCACCTGCAAAGGATTATGGGAATGTAGTCTTATCATGTGCCCATGAAAAAGAGAAGAAAATTGTCATAAATAGCTTAAATGAAATCTAAAGGAATTCTGAAGATAGAGCCATTGAAAATCACCATTCAACAATGAGGCTTACTGACCACATCCTTAATATTGGGAGAAAGGCCACTCTCGAAAGGCCCTGCAGGGTTTGTAGGATTGTGAGATCATTCTTGTTGTTCAAGCTTAGGTGATATTTGGGAATGGGGGTGTAAGCATCTAAGACATCTATTTTAGTTCTAGGAAGAGCTAATTGTTTCCTTTTGTTGTTGTTTTGGTTTTAGGTTTTGGTTATTGTACTAGACTTCTCTGAGAAGTGTCTACAGAAATTTACAAGATGTGGCCCATCTTTTTTATTGGGTTATCCTAGAAGCAACTCAGAGATTAAGATTTTAGCAAATAGTTCTCATCTGAGGACTCAAGCTGGAGGGGTGGCACTTTCCCAGTGACCTACCTTACGTGGGAAATAGACTTTGGAGAGAGGGACAGTCTGCAAGTGTAGAGAGAGCTCTTGACTGGACATACTATTCACGTGTTCTCACATTCGAAGAAGTTCCATGACCAAGCCTGGAGGTCTCCTTTTCACTAGCATAAAGAAATCCTTTATAAGTGAATGAAAATATAATTGATAGTGAAAGGCATAAAATCCCAAAGTAAAGCTCCATGTCTTCTAACTGTACAGAAGTTCATTGCGATGTATAAACTTTGGTGTGGTGATCTTGCTGTGTGATTCTTTTTATTTGTAAGTTCTTAAGTTCACAATAAAGTCTTAATGAAAAGAAATGCTGCATTGGTGGGGTGGCTCGGCGGATGAAGAAGCTGGCCACCAAGCATGATGGCCTGAGTTTAATCCCTGGGCTCTGGATGGTGGAAGAAGAGAACTCACTTCCAAAGTTGACTTGCACAAATGTGCTTTCTCACACATGTGATCCCCGCCAATGAATAGAATGCAATAATCTTAAGAGAAATACTAATTGTCGACAATTTCATTATGAAGAGTTTCACAGTTCTCATTATTGATAGCCTAGTATCCAGCAATGGCCTCTTGCTGGCAGAGTCTCAAGGCAGCATAGGACAGGACAAGTGACGGAGGGCATACAGGTGTGTGTTCTGTTTTTTGTTTTTTCCTTCTTTGTGTAAAGCCATCAGGATTCAATCCTAGGGGTTCCACGATGATGCCCTTGCCAACACTAATCACTTCCTAAAGTCCCCGTCTCTAAACACTATACTTGGATCAAGTTTCTCCCTCTTGGTACCTCACCATCCACCATCTGAGTTCCTTTCTCCTTGCAGTGAGAAAATATTTTGCAAAAGAAACTTAAGAACTTATTTTGGTTTATGGTACCAGAGAGATACAGTCCATTATGTGGGGAAGACATGATGTAGGAACAAAAGATTGGCTGCTCCTGTTTTCTGCACACACTCAGGGAACAGAGAGTGATGGAGGCTCATGCTTAGCTCATTTTCTCTTTTCCTACAGTTCATGATCCTAGCCCAGGAAGTGGTGCCACCCATAATGGACAGGATTTCCCAACCTCAATCAACCTAATCAAGATAAGGCCTGCTCAGAGTCTAACTTGGCCTACATAAGCCCTCACAGGTATAGGCCTGTCTCCTAGAGGATGCTGGATTCCGTCAAGGTTGCACTGATACTCACTCTGACCTTTGTGAAACACTGCAAACAGATCCCAAACACAGGAAAACCCAAAGTTTATGAGAAGAAAAGGACCACCAACTAACAGAGGAAGTCGTGGTCCTGCATGGAGGGAACTGATGCAGCTAAACAGTAAAAGCATCTACCAAGCTCATGTACTGGGAGCCTTTAGGTGTTCCGGTTATATGGGGAGGCTAATCTCATAGATTCAAGTAGCATGGTGTTGAGGGCTAATGGTACGGTTTATTAGGATGCGTGAGTATCAAATTTGAGTTGATAAATGAACAGTGTATACTGCCCCTTGTTTTCTGCTTATATCTCAATGACTTGAGACCACCTTGCAAAATGTTGGTGTATATTGTCCCTTATTCCCAAGACTTGAAAAAAATATATATTTCTCCTTCTTCCTCTTTTTTTAGTTTTTGAGGCAAGGAAGGTCTCATATAGCACAGGCTAGCCTCAAACTCCTGATCCCCTTGCCTCTACCTTCCAGGTTCTGGGGACTATAAGCCTTGCATGCACCACCACGCATCATGTTGGTGAAGACACATTTTTCAGTAACACATGGCCATTACCTGGACAACAGAGTGACCTCAGAAGGCAAGCAGTAGTGGCATCCAGTTCTTGTTAGAAAAGATAACATAAGCCGGGCCATCTGAAATCACTACGTCCTCTTGGCACCCTGCCTCCCGTGTGACCTAGCACCTATCCAGGTCACATCAGCCCAGCAAAGTAGCAAGTAACTCAGTGTCTGAGCAGAGTGCTTATCCCAAACAATCTCCAGGAAGTAGCAGCTTCTAAGTCAAGGTGTGTCCTGACCATAGTACTGGTTTGTGGTCATTGTAGGTGATGGGTCTTCTAGGCTAAAATTCTCACCATCAGACAGACTCTTCGGCATTAACATTGAGGCCTTTATTCTTTGCTTGGCTGAGGTCAGAGTAACCCTAGACCTGTTTTATAAAGGACACTCGAGTCTCAGTAAGCTGTAGGCTACAGTCCCTCCAGCTGTGAATAGCAAAGAGGTTGATTTTCCTCTGCTGCTTCTGCAAGCTTCTGCCCCAGGTCTTTGCTAGAGAACTAACTGTCAAGCCCTCTGTGGGCTATTTCTCTTCTCCCTCAGCTGGAGGAACCAAGGAGCTCTTTCACTCATTCAGCCTAAAGTTCCATTCAGCAGCTGTGGCCCTACCTCTAGCTATGACCAAGCTTACCCCTGGGTATAATATAAACTGTATTGATAAATCATAATGAGCTGTTTGTGCTTGTTGAGAGCGGATTCTGGAAGACAAGAGGAATCTCTTTCCCCAGACTCAAGCATATTTATCTCAAGTACCCTCCAAAACTCCCTTTCCTGGGCTCAGGCTGCCCCTCCTCGCCCCCTTTATGATGAGGAGAAAGAGAACAGGAACCAGCTAAGGGTATTAAAAACCTTGCTGAGAACAGCTGAGAAGCTACAGTTTCCAACAGAGGTTACTATTGTTTATCCGATGGTATGAAAATGCCTGTTGTGGAATGGGAAGCTACATGCTCCTCCGCGAAGAAGACATTCTGCCCGGAACTCTCTCAGCCAGGGTCTTAGCATGATGGCTCCAGGGGGCTGCCCTAGCCGTCTCTGGGAGCTGCTGTAAGCACCCAGTTTGATGATGTGTTGCTGTCTGCCTGCTGCTTCTCTCTAGCTGATTCTTGTCATTTTTTTCTTCTACCTGTCCTTGCTATGTACTTTAAAAACTCACTCATTAGAAACCAAAAGTATGATAGATCACTCACCCTATGGGTCAGGCTGGGTCTCGAAGGCTTACTGTGTGGCTCACAATGGCTTGTGGTTGGTTTGGCTGCACTGTCCATGATGGCTAATGATTGGCTACACTTGGTCTCTATTCCTTAGGAAACTAAGAACACAGGAATGCTGGAGTTCGAATCTCAGTTTCACAACTACCAGCTATGTGGGTTGGGCAGTTTGCTAGGTTGTGCTTCACCCCCTCCTCTGTGACATAGAGATAATGATATTTGATAACGATATTTTCTTTCTTCTTCTTTTTTTCCTTTTGAGACAGGGTCTCTTATAAAGTCCTGGCTGTCCTGGAACTTGCTATGTAGACTGGCTTTGAACTCATAGAGATTTGCCTTCCTCTGCCTCCTGGGTGTTGGGATTAAAGATGTATGCCACCACACCCGGCTCATAATGATATGTTCAACTTCATCAGTTACAAGAATTAATTAAATAACCAGCATATGTAATTTATTTGGTGTGGGGTTCAGAACCCAGAGTGAGTGTGCCGAAACACGACCTAGCATGGCCCCGATGATGGTGTGGTGGCTGCTGGTGGTGTTAAGAAGGCATTGCCCTGGACCTCACAAGTCCCCTCTCTCACCCCCATTGTGCTTTCTCTCTGAGGTGTTTGCCCTAGGCTTTAGCCTAAACAGCATTGTTATTCTTTCTGGAACAAGCCTGTCCCTGTTTTATGGGCACTGCAGCCCAGGTTTGTGTCTTCGCTTTGGAATCTAAAATGGGCTGTTTCTGGCCAAGGTAAGCATTCTTCAACATTCAGAATTGTTTGGGGTGAGAGTTACATGTCTCCTGGTTCTTGATTCAAATCTGTGAAGTCAGCTTTGACCCCTCTCTCTTCAAGTGCTGCAACAAATCTTGGAGTTTCTGCCTTCAAACTGTATCTGGTTCTGACCAGTCTTCACCACTTCCACTGTCTTAGGAACAAGATGGTGGTTTCATCTCTTAGGAACAACTCCTATGTGCTCAGTTTAGTCCCAGACTCCACTCTGGCCCCTCCAGCTCTGTTTTCTGTATCATAACCACAGTGGCTTTTAAGACTATGAGTCTTTTGCATCTCCCCTCTGACCTAAACCTTCCAAACCCTCAAAGCCCTAGATGGGAACTCTCATGTCTGCATAGTAGTTTCCAAGGCTCAACAGGATCTGAACGGTCTTTCCTGGCTCCTTCTTCTCCCTCACTCACCTTGTGCCCTCTGCTTCAGCCATGCCAGCTTTCTTGCTGTTCCCTGAAAACATGCTGTTGGTAGCCAGGACTTTCTCTGCCTTCCCCAGGGGGTGCTGCCCCTCATATGTCTGCATAGCTGGTCTTCTCCCTGTGCTGGCCTCATGGCACAGTATTGAAGCTGAGAGGTTCAAGTCCAACCCTGGGTGGCCCCGCAGACTTGGGCCTCTGATGAGGGTGATGCCTAAGACTGAGACCTTCCCTAAAGCTTCACCCCTAAAGGTACCCGCCCCCATCACACACACCCTAAGCACACTACTCACAGTAGAACTACCACACGGACTCTTCCTTCAGGCCTTTGCCCAAGTGACTCATCGTTAAAGGCTTCTTCTGACCATGCTTTTCAAAACCCTTTCTCTCACTGACATTTCAGATTCCTCTTATTCATTCTTTTTCCCTCCTGGGCACTTTACAGTTGCTCACAAGTTCATTTTTATCTCTGCCTACTAGAATGTTAAGATCTTTGAGCAAGGCCTTTGTCATGCTCACTTCAGTGCCCAGTGATAGCAGGGGCTTGAGGAACAGTCGCATTAAAGAAACGTTAAAGAGGGGGGAGTAAAGTGTCTCTCTCTCTCTCTCTCTCTCTCTCTCTCTCTCTCTCTCTCTCTCTCTCCTCTCTATGTAGCCCTGACTATCCCAGAACTCACTCTGTAAACCAGGCTGGCTTTGAACTCCCAGAGATCCAGCTGCCTCTGCATTCTATCTCCTTTTTACCCCTTCACCCTAGTCTCCTTCCCCCAATTTCCAGCCGGCTGGGGAGACGTGTATAAAAATGTTATACAAAGACAGAGACAGAGGGAGTGGACAGATGAGTCTTCAGGGCGTGCTGACCTCACAGTGGACAACGGCTGAGGGTAGCCAAATTTGGCTATCAGCCGAGTCTCTACACTCTTAACTGGCTAGAATGTTTTAGGGCCTCCCCTCCACCATTTGAGGAGATGAATGAGGCTCTGCTGTAGGAAGCCCCTGAGCAGGAGAGAAGCATTTTAAATTACCTCCCTTTCTTTTCTTGCTTGAGAGCTACTGTATCTGTACTTACATTGGTGTGTGCTTCCTAGGAAGAACTGTAGAAAGTGTCATGGGTAGAGATGCCCTCCACTACGGATGTCTTTAAAGGTGCTCCTTATGGAAAGGGGCTCTGGGTCCTACACCTTGGAGTTGTAAGCCTCTCGCAGCAACCAAATAGAGAAGACGGGATGCTATTCTTGGGTCTTGGGAAGGATGTTTCCCTCTTTTTTGTGCTGGTTGCTGCTGCTGAAGACAGCCAAGCATCAGCCAACTCCAGCCCTCCTAATATTATCTGGCAGCTTTTCCCAAAGATCCGAGAGGCTGAAAAGCCCACTCTGCTGTTTCCTTCTCTCACATGCAACTACTTCATGGCTGAAGAGTCTCTCGAAGGACTAACCTTGTGTTCCTGAGACCTGAGTCATTTCCCAGTAGCCTCTGTAAGGGAGAGCCTAACACCTGATGCAGGCGATTTCATTTTGCTCTAGGAAGCTCAAAGCTGGTGGTATAGATGAGGAGGATCATCCAGCAGGCCCCAGGCTGGGCTATCCTAGAGGCAGCTTCTAGAAGGAACGATTGATTCTACTGTCAGGCTTCACAACTTCCTCAGACGTCTTAAAGTATTTGTTCCCTGCTCTGGGGCAATTAGAGAAGGTATCCAATTTTCCAAACCCTTCTGGAAGGTAGCCTTCTTATCTGACACGGGCATCTTGCCTGTGGCAGGGCTTAGCAATGCTGGCTTGGCCCGACATATGAATTTGTGGGTCCAAACCACCAGGACAGTTCAGGAGAAGAGAGGATTTTGATCAGAGGTGTTTACTTAAAGTCTTGCAAGCCCCCCCCCCCCCAGATAACTGCATTCATCAAAAGGGGCTGCCTGATGTGTGGGGTGGGGGTGTTGTCCTACCCCACAACTTGTGAGATGGGGCTAAGGGAATGACAGCACTACAGAATGGGCTTCTTGTCATCACCCCCATTCTGAAATTTAAAGCCGTTGTTTCTGGCCGGCCGCTGCTGTTAGCTGATTGTCAGACGAACACGGCAGCCAGAAAAGTCCCCAGTGGGATTTCTCTGGCAACAAATGAAAGCCCTGGCGATGGCCCCTGAGGACTGGCTGGGCAAAAGCCCGTCTCTGTGGGAGCCCCTCCCCCACACTTGGAGCTACAGTGAGTATAAATGCCTGTGTGTGGTGGGCTATGGGCATCCTCGCCCACAGTTTTAAGGCAGCTGTGGACCCCACTCAGGGACTTCACAGCAGCACAATTCATCTCACGCCTCACAGCTAGCGTGACCTCAGCCTCAATAGACAATACTTTAAAGGCGTTGTTTACAAATCAATTTCCCCTTCTAAATAGGCTGCTCCAAGAGTAGACCCTTCTGCTAGCCCAGCCTAGGCCCACCTGTCACTGGGGCTTCCTAGCCAGTGACCACACTGTATTGATCTCTTTAATCCCCTCCCTTTGAAACACAGAGCCAGCTGATGTGGAGTTCCTCAAAAGACTCCCTTGGCCCCTACCTCTACAGGTAGCTGCAGATCCGGGGCTAATTCCCTACTAAAAAGTCTTAATTGGCTTATAGGGTGCCTGAAAGATCCCCCTTGTTTACAAGGTGAAAAGAAATGATGGCTCAAAATGTCCTAATCTGTCTCAGTCTTGGTGGAAGTCAGGTGCGTTTTTATTTTTAAGTTGTTTTTGAAATAGGATTGGAGGGTTTGGAGACAGTGGGATAATGTTTCACTTTACAGGTGGAGCCGCCAAGGGGAAGGGAAAAAAAAGCCCCAGAGACACTAATATTAGGCAAAGAAGCTGGTGACTTATTGTTTTCTTATTTTTTATTTACACGAATTTGCAGTACAAAAATGTAAACTTTGATAGCTCATAATAATAGAATAAACTCTTTATGTACAAAAATACATTTTCATATGAATGAAGCGTCCTGAATAAATTAGAGTACCCTCCTGCCCAGTGCCTGAAGAGCTATGCAAGTGCTCAGGCTCTTCCTGGAGCAAGCCCGCAGTGGTGGGGGTCAGGATCCATAATGCATGAAGCCCACTCCTTGTGTCTCCTTTTTAAGCCTTTTCATTGTATTGTCAGCCGGCTCAAACCGAATTTTCATGCTCGTTTTTCTTCATTAGAGTTCTACAAATTGTAAAATTGACTTTTCACCTCGTCTTCAGGGGCTCATCTGTCCCTTTTCCAAATCACACTGAAGTGGTGGCTGGGGTCAGTTCTGAGCCAGCCACAAAGGAGGTTTTGTGGAGTTCAGAAAGTGCAAAACGAAGGGCCGTCTGAGGGCGGGCAGGAGGGGCCGGTGCTGGGGGCTGGAGACCAAGGGGGCCTCCTCAGCAAGGGTGCAGCGACCTAACAAGTGGTCAGGTATCCTCAACTCTTTTAAGTTCCCAGTATCCACCTGGGAGGGGTGAGGGTGGTCCTGAGGGTGGTCCCTGAGGCCTCAGCCAATTCCCCATCTATTGCTTATTGTCTGGGGGAGGAAGAAGGTAATAACGTTGCCCACACAGGCCTAGTGGTAAGGAATGAAACAGGGCGTCGTGTGGAGTAAGTCTTTGGGCAGGCCAGGGAAGGAGAAAAGGGGGTCGCCGGGACCGTAGGTGAAGTCTTCTGAGGCTGAGGGACTACTGGGGTCAGAGAGTGGCGAAGCTACAGTGGCGCAGGGGGAGGCAGCGGCTCCTGAGCCCCAGGACTCCGCATCGCTGGTGGGACTCGGGGGCCCAGGCAGGCAGGGGGCACACTGCGGAGGCAGGAGGCGCTCCCGGGCACCTCCCCCGGGGAGCCCTTGATCTGCCAGGCGCAGTGTCTCAGCCAGGGCCCAGATGTAGTTGTAGGCGAAGCGCAGCGTCTCAATCTTGGTGAGCTTAGTGTCGTCGGGGAACGAGGGCAGCACACTGCGCAGTGCGTCCAGAGCAGCATTGAGGTTGTGCATGCGGTTGCGCTCGCGATCGTTGGCCTTGACCCGACGGCTCCTTCTCAGGGAGTGCAGTAGCGCCTCAGACCGCACCCGCGCGCGACCTCGCCGGCGCCGGCGTTCCTGCTCTTCGTCCGGTGCACTGGGAACATTCGAGGTGGTGGGCGCACTCCTGCGGGCTGGCACGGGCAGCCCCGAGGTTGAGGCTAGGGGCTGGAGCCTGGCACAGTCTTCTTCGTCGGTAAGGAAGCTGGACAGGTCGCTGCTGCTGTTGCTGCTGGCGCGGTCGAGGTCAGAGAGGCAGGTCTCCAAAGGGGCAGGCATCCTGGCAGTGCGCAGGACCACGGACAGGAGGAAGTTTAGAGTGCTTGAGTGTGAGCGGAGGGCACAGCCGTCGAGGCGCACTTACTTTCGGTACGACCGGGGACTAGTCTGTGCCTGCTGCAGGCGGGAGGGCCAGGGAAGATCGCAGGGACTCCGGGGGAAATGGGCTTGGCCTCCTAGCCTCGCCTGCAGGGGCCACGCGCCCGACTGGTCTCCCGAGTGATGTCGCCGGCGATCAGATCAGCTCGTGTGAGCACCGAGTGTGGCACACGACCGGCCTCAGGACCCCTTAAGTACGGCGCACAACAATGGACGCCCCCCTCCCTGGCCACCTCCGCCCCTGAGGCGGTGCGGGTGAATGGAGAGAGGCGGCAGGTCAGCCCCGTGCGGCGCCGGCTATTTGCATAATTTATGCTC
>CABHPR010101997.1:0-20506 GCA_902168415.1 Peromyscus melanophrys | reverse complement strand
TCTCTCTCTCACACACACACACACACACACACACACACACTTTAAATGAATTTTTAAAAGGAGGTATTTGCAAGTATTTTTTGAAAAAAAAAAAAAAAAGCTTTAATGAAAGAAATCAAGCCAGTTTCAAGCTGGTCAAAATTCCAGCATGGGGAGTTGGTTGGGATGGGGTGGGGTAGGGGCTCAGGGAGTCCCACCCCTTGCTGAGGAGCTGTTAGCAGTTGATAACTGCTGGAGGAGGGAGGGTCAGTCTTTTTCAATGTCGTGACTTCTGCTAGGCTGCCCAGTGCTCCAGTGGGTGGCCCTCCACACATGTATACAGAAGCAGCACTAATTGGAGTTAGTGGACTGTAAACAGCAACAAAGTCCACAAAACAAATCAATAATGGGCAAAAGACTTGAGCAGAATATTTGTCAAAGGCAAAGACACATGGCAAAGAAGCGTGTGAAGACATGTTGAGCATCTTCTCCAGTACAAAACGGTAAGAGCTGTAGGGGAGCCCTCCACACACCTGGTGTGATCGCTCACACAATGGCAAGCTGACACACTGAATGCTTGGAGGGTGTTGGATAATTCTACATTCACTGCTAGAAATGCAAACTATACAGCTGATGCTCAGGGAAACCATTGGACAATTTCTTTCTATGTTATACACACCTTGCTATACGATTTGGAAAACCTGGTGTGAAGAATTTATCTGAGGGAAATGAAGAGCTAGATCCACACAGAAAGCTGTGCATGGATGCTTGCAGCAACTCTGGTCATAAGTACCCAAAGTCAGAAAAAAAAGAAAACATCTTCTGGGTAGATGGCTATGTAGTGACCCATGCCTATGACCACACAGGGAGACTCTTCAGCAATATGAGAAATGAACTACAAAGACACTCACAACATTGCTGAATTCAAAAGAATTTGTCAAATGAAAAACATCAGATTCAAAAGGATCCTTGCTGTATGATTGCACGCATTTGCCCAGAAATAGCAGAACTAGAAATCAGACCTAGGGGTGCCATGCAGCCGGGGGCAAGGAAGGTAGGAGATGGCTAGCCAGGAACACAAAGGACCTTTTCAAGGTGTTCCCAACATTCCAGACTTCGTTTGCTGGAGGTTACATGACCATATAAGGTCCTTGGAATGCACTGAATTACATGTTACAAAAGACGAACTGTTTTGCTAATTGTTCTTCAATTCAAAGACTGACATTTTGCAGCTTCCTGAAGAAAACTTATAAATGAAACTCACGAAGTGTGGAGAACAGCTCAGTGTAGCTGTTCCACACTCTCCTCTAGATTCCGTCCCTCCTGGGGCTGGGGTTGTGGCCATGAGCAGGTGGATGCAAGAGACAGTGAAAACAAACCTGCTTTCTGAGCATTAGCCTGGGCTGGGAATGATTTGCTTCACACAGAGAGAGCTCTGTTCTACTTGAAGACAGTCATTAAAGTGAAAGCAGTGATCTAGCCCATTTAAACAGGCCTTTCTGGCATGGTCCTTTAAGATGAGCCCTGCTTGGGGGCTGGAGAGATGGCTCAGAGGTTAAGAGCACCGACTGCTCTTCCAGAGGTCCTGAGTTCAATTCCCAGCACCCACATGGTGGCTCACAACCATCTGTAATGAGATCTGGCACCCTCTTCTGTGTACATAATAAATAAATAAAATCTTTAAAAAAAAAAAAGATGAGCCCTGCTTGGTAGGGGGTGGGTGAAGAGCATTTTTCAAAGGGATGCTCATCTCTTTCCCTCATAAAACATAGAAATCCTGTACGATTTCTTACCATGTCATGTGTCCATCTCAAAAGCAATAGTCTTACCTTAAGGCACAAGGGAAACTTCCAGTAAGTTTTGCCGAAAACAAAACACAGCAGCCGCAGAAACTTTGCCAACCATCATGTCGGGGAGTGACTGTGAAAGCTGTGACAGACTGTTCAGGAAGCTCTTGAGGCCAGCTGGGAAATACTTGTAAGCCAAGGAGAACAGCTCAGACAAGGATGCCATGTCCCATCTCCAATAGTCTCCATAGGTGTCAGCACAGGTCTGTCACAGCCATACTCTCGAGATCCGAAGACCTGTACTAAGCCATCTTATTCTACTCCAGCATTTCTTCGTCTCTTGTGATGGTCCGCCATCTTCCTTTTTGCGTTGATGACCTGACCTTTTATGAGAGCAGGCATGAAGATTTCAGTGAGATTCTCTGACATGGGAATAGAGAACAACCATATTTCTTCTGTTTTCTTGGATTTTCACAGTTAATTTTTTTCCTATTGTCAAACTTTGTGTCCTAGATTTTAACAGAGAAATCCAGTCATGTTGTAGAGAATAGTAAAGACAGGCTGAAACATAGCAACCCCAAATACTTTTCAACATCTCTCAGCTGTTTGTTACTGTAACAGGCCATTCAGTTGATATTTTTATGAGCCAATATGGTGATGCTTAGTCTTATAAAAATATTGGGGGGAAATGTTGCTATCTGAAAAGTGAGTTTCAAATGTATATAAATGATAATTACCTAATAGATCTGCTCAACTAAGAACCAAATACCTTTTCTAAAACTATGAGAGGATTTTTTCCAATTAATCTTTTTTAGAATTTCATACTCGAGTGTTTGCATAATTTCTACCCCTTCCTCCCTCTTCCAAATCCTCACATGACCCTCCCAAAATTCTCAAATTAATTGACCTCTTTTAAAATTTATTGTTACATATATACATATGTGTCCATTTAGTGTTGCTTACATGTATATGTGTTGTCATTGTTTAGGGAACCATATTTTTGAGATGTCATGGATGCAGCTTCCCTCTCTTATATAGAAGACACTATCTTGCAGTAGATGTGGTCCTGTGGATCTTAGGGTTTTTCTCCATTCTCTTCCATGATGTGCCCTGAGCCTTGGATTTCGGGTTTTCATTGTATGTGTATCAATAGGAGATGCACACTCCACAGGCTTGTTCTTTGCATTTTGAACAGTTGTGGATTCCTAAGTACCTAGTTCTCACAGTATCCAAAGGTGCTATTTGAACTTCTAGGAGATAAGAGCAATCAATAGTCCTAACAACCAGCTATCATACCTACAAATCACAACAATGACCAGCCTGGCAAGTGGTGTGACAGTGGCACTTATATTTTGGCAGCAACCAACGGCTGTCTAATTGTACTTAAGGCTGGCCTCCAATAGGAGGGAATTTATGTCCGTCACTGTAAAACTAGCCCCACTACTCATGACTGGTGAATCTCTGAACTCTAGATGAGAACCCACTGACACCACTTTCCTAAACCAGTATAATTTCTACCTAAATTTTAGATTCTCATCCTTACACAGATGTAGCTCTCACTCCCTCATAAAAAAAGCTGCTTTTTGGAGCATATGGAGAATATTTCTATTTTTTTATACTACATCTATTCATTTAGTGTGTGTGTGTGTGTGTGTGTGTGTGTGTGTGTGTGTGTGTGTGTGAGAGAGAGACACCCATTAAGGGAAATAAATCAAAGCACTTCCCCTTGGAGAAGTTTTACCAAAAAGGAGACCAGATTTCAATTCTTTGCTTCTTTTCCTGTGTCTTCTTTCATCTGTCTGTAATCTCTCTGTTTTATGTCTGAACCCATGCCTTCCTGAATGCTGTTTATTGGTCTGTCTGTCCATGTGTCTGTCTGTCCCCAACAAAGGACTTTGCTCTCTCTTTTATTGAACAGCAGATACAGCACTCTTGTTGGGGAAGGGATAAGGGATACTTTAAAGAAATCTTTGACAGAGCTTTATAAAGAATTGAAACCTTACTGACTACAACTGACCCAGTGACCCAGTTAACAACCAAACAAATGCTATATCAACATCAAGCTGTAGTCACATGCTGCTTTAGCATTTATGGTAGATATTTGTTTTATAAAATTGCTTACAACCAATTTTCTTTTTTAGGCATTTATCACCATAACACACATGTATTACTCTAGGTCAGGGGCATGGAAGAGTACATAAGATTAAAATTATGTATTGGTTTAGGTTGTAAAATATATGGGAAATCCAAGGCAAGTAAAGTTGGTTGTTATACTCTTCTCTTAAAGACACATTAAACAAACAGGCTGAGGACACAGTGGGATAGTAGTTTTATGTCTTAAGTGATCTCAAGGTGTGTTAATAACTTTGTAAGATTCAGCAAAAGTTCTGATTTCCTTGAATGTAAGAGATATTTTCACAACAGTGTACTACAACTGTGTGTGTGTGTGTGTGTGTGTGTGTGTGTGTGTGTGTGTGTGTGTGTGTGTGTGTATACATGTGTGGAAATCAGAGGACAACTTGGGAGAGTCCATTCTTTTTTTTACACCATGTGGTGGCCCACAGAGGTTTCCTAGTGAGACTTTACTCAGGGTTAGAGAATCTGAGCTTGCTTTACCCAGCAGGGCTGCATAAGGGGATGATGTGACTACGGGCGTGGTTACCAGGTGTTTGGAAGGGTCTACACTTGGCTGTCTGGTGTGCTTTGATCTTGCAAGGGGGAGGTCTTTTGCCTCTCCCCTTGGCATATTATAAAAAGTCCTTTTTAATAAAGTTTTGGGTGCCTGGGTATGGACCCAGGGCCCTCCCGAAGCTATCCTGTGTCTCTGTCTTTCTTATCATCTTTATCTCTCTACCTAATATTTCCTCATTCCTCTCTCCTCCACCCAAGAACTCTTAGAAAGGTGGGAGCAGGTCAGAGCTGGACTCCCATGGACTCCCACAACCATGTAGGACCCAGTGATCAAACTCAGATCATCAGATTTGGCAGCAAACACCTTAACTATGGAGCAATTTTGCCAGTCCAGAGAGTCTTCTCCTTCTTGTTCTTCTTGTTCCTGTTCCTCTTCTCCTTTTCCTCCTCCTCCTTCTTCTTTTCTTCTTTTTCTTCTCCCTTTTCTTCTTCTTCTTCTTCCTTTTATTGTGATAGATTTTTTCTCACATAATTTATCCTGATTACAGTTTCCCAGCCCTCTATGCCTCCCAGTTCCTTCCCACCTCCCCTTCCCATCTTGATCTACTCTCTATCTGTCTCTCATTAGAAAATAAACAGGCTTCTAAGGGACAATAATAAGATAAAATAAGATAAAACAAAAACTAACACATTAGAATTGGACAAAATAAACCAAAGGAAAAGAGCCCAAGAGAAGGCACAAGAATCAGAGACTCACTTGTTCCCACACTCAGGAATCCCATAAAAACTCTAAATTGAGTCATAATATATAAGCAAAGGTCCTGGTGCAGACGTGTGCAGGTCCTATGCGTGCTGCCTCAGTCTCTGTCAGTTCATACGTGCTTGGATTATATTGACTTAGAGGGCCTTGTTTGCTTGGTGTCCTCCATCCCCTCTGGCTCTTATACTCTTTCTGCCTCCTCTTCTGCAGGGTTCCCTGAGCCATGAAGGGATATCCCATTTAGTGATGAGTGTTCCAAGGTCTCTCACTCTCTGTATATTGTCTGGCTGTGGGTCTATGTATTTGTTCCTATCTACTGCAGGCGGAAGCTTCTCTGATGATGGTTGAGCAAGACTTTGATCTATGAGTATAGTGGGATGTTGTTAGGGGTCATTTTATTGCTACTTTTTGTTTGTTTTTGTTTTTAGAACAGTAGTATTTGGTTTTACCCTAGGTCTCTGGGCTATCTAGTCTCAGGTTCTTGGTCACCCAAGCAATGTCGGTTGTGGGGTTTATCTTGTGGAATGGGCCTTTAATTAAATCAGATATTGGTTGGTTATTCTCACCATATGCACTAGCATACTTTGCAGGCAGGGCACCATTGTTGTCCATCTAAGGATCTGTGGCTGGGCTGGTGTTTACATATCTCTTTTGGTAGCATGCAGAGTATCTCCCTGTATCAAAGGTGATAGATCATAGGGGTGAAGACACTATGTAGGCACCAGCTTGACTTTCTCCATATTCGGCAATGGGACCTGGGCATCAGTTTGTGGAGAGTAACCTATAGTCTTAGCAACACCCTGGGTTGTTTGGGGATTCCCATGGGACTTCATTGGCCAACAATTCAATTAGATGTAACCCAATATTGGGACAGGAAGCTTCATTTGGTGACAAGAGATGGCCAGTTGGAGCACAGAGACTTTTTTATATACCACTTGTCTATGGACTACAAGGCAGGCCCCCAGGCCATGTATTTTCCATATTTGGGAGGCTGTGAGTAGTGACCTCCAAGAGGCTTAAGTCAAGGTCGCCCACATAGAATGTTTCTCCCCCAAACCTGCTTTCCCAATGTTATGTTTAGAAGCCACCATTCATCTCTGTCCTCCAGCTTCTGAATTTCCCCTATCAGCAAGTCTCAAATACACCTCCAACTGATCTCTTTTCTACATTTGCATGGCTTTCATCCAAACTATCAGCTTTTCTCAGAGTAAGGGCTGTCAGTTTGTTTGGTAAAGGTCCAGATGAAGGCCAAATGGTCACTGAGGCAAATGTTCAGCCTTGCCACGTTGGCCCCAAAGCATCCATACAGTACATAAACAGATGGGAGTGGCTGAGGTCCAACACAGAGTCACTCACCAAAACAGACCTTGGGAGGTCATTGGTAGATACCTCTCCCAGGTGACTCCAATCAGCTTCCCACCCCTTCAGTCATTGTTTTTTTTTCTCCTTTGATCCTTTATAACACCATCAGAACTCTTTCTTCACAACTGAAGCTCCAACACTTCACCTCTGCTGATGACTTTGCTCTGCTCTAAAGTCTAGCACTCTGACCCTAGCCAAATGCCCCACGTTGTCTGAGAGCATGTGGCCACTGCCTCCTAAAGCATCATTACTTAGTCTCTGTATGCACTTTCAGCCGTCCCCCCCCTACCCCCGCATCACTGAAAGGCTCTTTCCCACTTTTGATACTACTACTCTAAGTCTCAATTCTATATATAATTTCTTTTAAAGGATTTGTGGGCTAGAGGATAGCTCAATCAGTGAGGTGTTTGCTGCCCAGCTATGAGTTCAATGCCCAGCAGTTTTCATACAAACTGCCAGGTATGATGTCATGATCTTGTGATCACACCACTAGGAATGTGGAGACAGGAAGATCCCTGAGGATAACTAGCCCTCCAGTCTAGCATGATAGTGAGCTTTCTCATTGAGACACGGCTGTCTCAAAATACAGCCCCTAATTGGCCTGTGCCCCCTAACAACAATGAACACTTTTTTACCATTACCTTTATTATGTGAGTTTTGTTTCCTTGGTGATAATAACTCTGTCATAGCAGCTATAATTACGTAGTTCACTGTGTGATTACGTGTTTAGTGTTTCCCCAGTGAAACAGTAAGCTCCAGGAGGTGAGAGGCTGATATCTCTGTGGTCCCACACAGCACACACATACATCCTACGTAGCACATACACCCTCAAAGCAACTGATCACAGATAACACAACTTGAATGCAACAATTAAGCCAAATAGAGATTTACTTTCATCACACTGGAATAAGGCTGGAAACAGGCCATCCAGGGCTGGTGTGGCACCTCTACAAATGTCCTGGGGTCACAGGGAGCTATTTCTGTTCTACTTTGTATCCTTAGAGTTCCAAAGTGGTGGCCTCGGTTTCAGGAAGCACAGCTGTGTTCCTGGGAGGCCAGTGGTTCTGCCAGAAGAGCTGGGACATTGAAACAAATACATCAAAACCAGCAGTGCCCCCTTTCTATTTCATTATCTGCGTACCTGATAATATGGCCCACACTACTCGCAAGGGACCAGTGTGGGGTGCAGGGTGAAGGGGCAGTAAACTATTTTACAGATCACTCTGACATCCTGAAAGATATGGGATTATGTCAGTAAGGCATAAAAGAAGAATTGATATTAAACATCTCCTGTGATGAGCAGGTTGTCTACAAATTTTTCTGAGTAACCAAATGAAGTCCTCAAAACAAACGTGTGGCAGAAACACTTTTAATTCGGAAAGAGATCACACCAAAGCAGCACGTGTGCATATATCAAATCTCTTATTTTTTAAAAAATGTTTTTAGTATTTGTTAAATTTAATTGTATGTGTACACATGTTCACCTATATGTTTGTGTACCACCACCTAGGTTCCTGGTGCATGCAGAGGCCAGAAGAGGGCATTCAGTTCCCTGGAACTGGAGTTAGAGAGGTAGGAGCCACCATGTGGGGGCTGGGACTTGAACCCGGGTCCTCTGCAAGAGCACCCAGTGCTCTTGACTGGTGAGCCACCTCTCCAGCCTTGTTCTTACTTTTAGCAAATGTTGCTTTTATGGCTAATTTTTGGCCTTCACTTGCTTGGTTTTCAAGGTTCAGGACGGGCAAAGTCCAGACTTGGAATGATGCTGTCGGTGGTTGTGGTTTCTGCTCCTGCAGGTATCTCCAAACGATGTTCTGCCGCAGCAGCTTTGTGAATGTGTGCATTTTAACCCGACGTTATTTTCTCTTGAAATGCCTTATTACAGAATTATAATACATAAATATTTTAGCAGTAATAACATGGGTAATCATCCTTAATGGCCTGATCTGCCTATAGGCTTCTGGTTTAGGATATAGTATGACTTCAGGCGACACCATAAACATGATTTTTATGTTGCCCTGCTGTGAGCATCTTCAAGTCAATAGCAGAAGAGATGCTCTTCTCTTATTTAATTTTTTAATAGCTCCCTAACCTACATTCAGAAGCCTCACTCTATAAAATGCAGTGAGGAGGCAGCAGAGAAACCATCCAATCTTCTGCTATTTTTTCTTCTAGTGTAAGCCACCCCCCTCCCCCAGCCCTGATTCCACTTAGGAAAGTGAAAATTGGATTTTTCTGAAGCATTAAAGAATTGGAACGAAGATGTGTTTTAAGATGGAGGCACAATATTAATAATTTACGGCGCTCAGCGGCACCTGGAGCCTGCGCACTGTGGTGTTGAACCGGAGCCGCACGGTGCCCTGGCCTCTTCTCTGGTCTCCATTTCCAAATGTCCTGTCAGAGAGTCACTTCCTCCAAGTGTGAAGATTTAGGATTGCTGAGAGCCAGGTCAGAAACTGGACTTCTCTTAAAACTTTAGACCACTCCTGTGGTTGGGGTCCATTCCCCACTGCCATTGAGGATGGACATGTAGAAACTTTGCTGGCTCCTTCTGAGACCTGGTTCTGAGCCTCTTTGGTTCTGAGAGCCAGTCCACATCCTTCCACCAGGTTCTTCTCTTGACTATGGTTGCTGCAATTTAGGAACTAGGGCAATACACTCTACCACACGACAACGTGAGCTCCATGATGCTGAGCTCTGGCAGATCCGCAGAGGACGCCAGCGCCCCATCTGATGCCCAGCTCTGGCAGATCCGCAGAGGACGCCAGCGCCCCATCTGATGCCCAGCTCTGGCAGATCCGCAGAGGACACCAGCACTCTGTCTTCTCTACTTTGATCTACTCACAGATTCTTCTGGCTTTATTTGGAGTGCAAATTTGCCCAGTCGTACGTGTTCGAAGCTATGGGTAGCCATGTGATGTGGTTCCGAAGGATGACCTACAAAGGGAATTCTGGTGGAATTGCTTTGCTAACACCGCACCCTTTCCTCCTCAGTCTCCTTTGGCTTCTGTGGAATGAAGGTGGAACCCCTCAGTGGAAATGCGCATGCTGTGGTTATGAAGTAAGAGTGTGAGTATAAACGACCGCTCCTTTCAGGAGAGAAAATGGAGGGTCTGGGGAAACGGAATCTGGGGTGGCATCACAGCCACCTGGTGGGCTTGGTGGCCTCTGTGAAAAGGCATCAAGCCCTCTTTGGTAGAGTCACCGGACTTGGGTTTGGGTTTTTCATTACTGAGTGCAAAAATGTTCCTAACTGATATGGATTTTTTTTTTTTTATGAAAAACCCTAACAATGCCTGCTGTCAAGTAGTTATTAAAACATACTTACTAAATGAGTAAATAAATCATGAATGATGTTAACAAGAGGTTGTGTATTTGTGTGCATAATCACTTCCACCAACAGGAAAAATGGCACACAAACTGTATTTGCAGCTAGTTGCCATATCGTGCTACTTCATCATTCTGATACATCTACTTAATCTAAGACCCCACAAAAACCCCGCCCTGCAGACCTCGCCATAGCCCACCTGGTTTTGAGAGCTTTTCTCCTAACCATGCAAGCCTGAACTCATGGCTTATTTCCGAGACTCATGTCAACTCTCTTCCCTACAAAGGGGGTATGGGAGGGAGGCCTCCATCCAGAGAACAAGTCCTGTTGGTTAGGGTTTTTTGTAAAGATGGCAGTTGGTGTTGTCCAAGTAGACAGCAGGGAGGGAGGGGAAGAGGGAAGGGGTGGTAGGTAGAAACCCTCAACTCAGCCTTCTGCCTAACCACGTTCGCGGCGCCCGTGGCGCACACTGGCAGCACCTGTGGAGCGCTTTGCAGATGTTAGTAACTTCTTTGAGCATCGGTTGTATCACCTGCAAAGTGGAGAGAGTGAGAAGTAGCCATCTTTCAGATTATGTTAGCTCAGACGAGGCAAGTTCTGAAAGTGCTTCATAACTATGGGCTGAGGTGTCAGACCCGGTGAGTGCTCCAAAGTGCCTATTGAGTTTTATGTGGTCAGAGCTGTCAAGACAAAGGCGTGAAAATACGTGAGTGTTTTCTCTTGAATCCTTGGTCCCTTTGGGCTTTTCTGACAATCTGATTTTGGTTGTACCGCTTATAATTGTTGAGGTCTCTCAATGTTCTAGCCCATGCTGTTACCTTCATATTCTTGGACACTGCCAAATGCTCATGAGAGATTCCTACAAGTTATCCATTAGCCTCTGGAACTTGGCCAGGCCCCCACTGAGCCAAAGAGCTCAGGCATGTATTGATTAGACATCCAAGGAGTTACGAAAGAGTCCATGGTCACATTCCCACAGCCCTCCAATACTGAGCCTGAGAATGAGGATCCTGGGTTTTTCCCTCTTTCTCCTCTCTCTGCATCTAATGGTTTCCACAGTGATTTTACACAAGTTTTATAGGGCATCCTTAACAAGGTATTAATTAGGACCTTTATCTTTGTCAAGATCTTACCTGGTAATCCAGTCCTTTCCTTTTCAAAGAACTGTTTTTATTGTAAAACTAAACTAACTCGGTGTTCTGTTCTGAGAACCACTCATCTCAAACTTTTCCTTGAGGGTTCTGGAGATCTGATCAGTTTGACACAGCCAGTGGGTTATCTTGTCAAGGTTCTTTGGGAAGCAGAGCCTGGGGCATGGGGTTGAGTGTAGATAATCATTCGGAAGGTGATTCAGGGTCGCAGTTCTGCAGAGCCTGTGTGCAACACCCACAGAAAACATTCTAGACTGTCCTCTTCAGAGATTCCTTCCCAGGATCTCACTCTCTTGTACTCCCAGGCTGGGTGCTTCCTGCCCTAGCAAATAGACTCTGTGGCACAGAGGCAGGATGTGAGGTGGGATGATGGTAGCACACAGTGGGGCAGCTTGCACATCCCTGTCCAGTGCAGGTGTGTCTGATGGCAGAAGTTAGCGGAAGACAAATGACCAGCGTATGTGAGGAAGCTGTCACGGAGAAGTTCTATTTTTGTGGGTGTGGGCTGTCCTAATTATGAACCATCACATGCAATTGGTAGTTGGCAGTTTTTAACAATAGTAGCATCATCTAAAATTTACCAAGTATTCTTCTAAAATTTATTAAGTATTCTATGTGCACTTTAAAAAGATTCTGTTGTATTTTAAAAAGATGTCCAGTTAATGAGATTATTAACATTATTGTTATTCATGTAACTACTATTACATGAAATTAATTTATATACCAGAATAGTTTTGGCATATATATGTATGTATATGTATATATGTGTATATGTATATAGAATGTATATATGTATATGTATGTATACATGTATATATGTATGTATATGTATATACTATATGTATGTATATGTATATTATATATATATTCTAAAATATCCAAACCTGATGTATATTAGCATGTCATGTTGGTGGTCATAGGGAAGAAAGGATGGAATTATATTCAGCAAGCAAGAGTCTGTCAGAAACTCACAATCTATTGTTACTATTAGAAATGGACATGTTATATTTGAGCAGACTCAAATATTTTTGCTCCAGAATAGCCCTGTTTGTCTCCTCCATGTTTTTTTAAACCTTAAAAAAAAGCTACCATTAAAAAGAGAAACCATCATTATATGAAATCTTTATAATAAGATATTTAAAATTGCTTAAAGGAATTGTATTAGATTTAATCACATGACCACTTTCCATGTGGCCCTCACCTGTAAGATTCCCTCAAAGGAAAGGGTATTTAGGGCCTTGAACTCCAGAGAGCATGTGTTGAATGGAGTGGCATGCAAATTTGTGTGGTTCTTATTCCCCAGGGGACACAGGTCCTTCAGAGCTCTAGGAAGCCTGTGCTGTGGGGTAGGCTGAGATTATCCAGGTTTTTCTTACCATCCAGGCATGGTGGCTTTGAAGAAGTAGGAGGTAGGCCCATTTCCTTATAGATAGACAGATAGGGAGAGGGGCCATGACTAGAAAATATAGATGGCGAACTTCTACGATGGCAGCTATTCCTCATCATCCTAGCTCAGACAAAGCCTAGTGGCTTAAAACTGGTTTTTTCTCCCACCTTAACAAGTTCAAGTACATGTTTTATACAACAGTTGTGGGCCACTCTGCCATCTTGTCTTTGTTCAAACTGACTAGCCCTAAGTTATGGCATAAAAAACAAAACAAAACAAAACAAAACAAAACAAAACAAAACAAAAAAACAAACCCTTCAAATGTTGGCAGAAGTTTCTGTCCTGCCAGCCAGCTAGCTCCCAAATAACCACACAGAGATTTATTATTAATTATAAATGTTCAGCCAGTAGCTTAGGCTTGTTGTTAACTAGCTCTTACAACTTAAATTAACCCATTTCTATTCATTTACATGCTGTTACATGGCTTATGGCTTGCTAACTCATTTTCTGTATGTCCTGCTTTCTCTGCATCTGGCTGGTGACTCTGCCCTCCTTCTTCTCAGCATTCTCTCAGTCTGGCTCTCCCACCTAACTTCTTTCTGCCTAGCTATGGGCCAGTTGGCTCTTTATTAAACCAATGAGAGTAAAACATCTTCATGGTGCACAAAAGGATTATTTCACAGCACTCATAGACTTTTAGTCAAAGCCTTCAAGAAGAGACCAGACTTTGGCTTTATGAGTCTCTGCTCTGCTTTTCAGAAGGTTTTTCTCTCTGTGAGCCTGCTATATGTGTGTGTTTCCTCACCCCTAATAAAAGCCTTTCTTCACTGGCCAAATCTCTCTGCTGTGTTTGAGAACTTCCCTACCTTTTAATTCTTTAACCTGCAGAGGAAAGAAACTGATCAAGACCCCTACATGGTAATGTAGGCAAGGGCTCAGTGAAACCATGGAACTGGACCACTCCACAGGTAAAAAGAAATGGTTATCAGAGATCAAATGGCCAAAGCTATTTCTTGGAAGCAGAGAGACGTAAAGTGGTGGGAAAACAAGCAGATTTTAAACAACAGTCAGTCAGGAGGGTGGAGGTCTTCAAGCTGATGCAAGCTGTTTGACTGGGAACTAGATGCCCTTGTCTGAAGTAGTTGATCTTTGGGAGATGGATTAAGGGAGATGCCTGGTAAACAGAAACCTGTCTTACACCTTATACCTTTAGACTTCTCTTTACCAGGCCAAAGTCCTCTGTTTAGGACCTTGCCACAGCACTGCTGTTTTTGGAGTGGAGAGCTTTGGACATAACATTCTGGCTTTTGGTGATGGTAAATGGTGATGATTGTCTTTTGGCTACTTTCTGTTGGTTGGGGGTTTAATAAGATGGGGTCTGGAATGCTGGTCCAAAGCCTGCAGCCAATGGGAAGAGACCAGAGGAGATCTCATCAGAGAAGCATCTGGTTTACTGACCATCCTGTTATTTCACTAATTCTCTCCCCAAGGAACCTCAAATCACTTTTTCAGACCCCCACAACTCGCATCCTTTCCACTCTGGGAATGCCCACTCATCTTAATCACAACTTACATAAACCTTCTATGCTTTAAAAAAAATCTTTTTTGTTACAAATTTTAAGATAACTTTGGTTGCTAGAGACTTTACATACTTTTTTTTAAAAAAACCACACCTGAATGATCTTACAAATCCTGATGTAAAGAAAGTTGACATTTCAGCAAAAGCTTCAAAGATAGTAAACAAAACCAAGGAAAGAGGGGAGGGAGTATTCAGAGAACCAAACATCAGCCATTACAGTTAGCCATTAGTAAATTCTATTGAAAATGGTTTACCATTTAGCTGTATTTAAGCACATGGTGTCTTAGAGGCTGTTCTGCTTTGTTTCTCCTTTCCCCTGTTACAGAGTCAGGTGACCACCTTGACCTAGGACAGAGGCTTTGGAGGAAGCTTTTAAATAAACATGCTTGGGTCTAGAGTGGGCAGGTCAAATCCCATCTCCAGACTCAGACTTTTTAGTAGAGTAGAACAGCCTGTGACATTTTAATATTATCTATACCCAAAAGATATTTGAATCTCTGTAAGACAGAACCCAGAGGGAGGGATTGTGAGTGAAAGGCTTAGAGATGAGGAATTTTTCAGATCATTTGCTTCTGCAGTGGCCTAAGTTGTCACAATCTGTGAGAATTTGGAAGTCGGGTGTGCCATTTTCTAGCTGATGAGGATGATTATTTGGTTTGTACTGAGACCAAGCCCTTGCAGTAAGACAGTGTGACATAATGGAATCTCTGAGTTTGAGGAGGGAACAAGATTAGAGAAGGCAGATGAGAGGAGTTGGGGAGTCTAATGAGAGCTCATAATTAGTTCAGGTTCCAGCAAGTGAAGGAGAGAGACAACACAAACTCCATGAGCAAGCAAAAGATAGAATAGGTGAGAAAGGAGACGCCCTTGAAAAGGGAGCAGTGAAGAATTCCAGGAATAGAGCAAGGGCTAGGTGGGAGAGACTTAGAAAAAGCATCATAAATAGGAATCTTGCTAGAGGGAGGATTCCAATAGCATAAGATCGGAGACACAGGGAGGAAAGGGTAAGTGTTTTGGTGACACTCTCAACCCAAGAGTGTCCCCAAGGGAAGAGAGCATTGTCAGAGAGACGCCCAGGATCTTGTGGAGAGCTGTCACTCATCCACTGGATGGAGTGTCCAGGAGGGCATAGAGAAGCTGCCTGAAGCACCTGTGTGACTTACTGAGTAGCTCCCGTGAGGCAGAGACAAAACAGGCTGCTCGGAGAGGACAAGTTGTGTAGGTGGAGGAGAGAAATGGCTGGAGAGGCAGATTCTAAAATTTGGTGTTGATATGGGGCATGGTAGAAGCTGGCGTTGGCAAATGTTCCAAACCCAGAAGGGTCAAATCATCAGTTTAGTTCAGTTAGGAGGGGCAGGGCCCTTTGGAAGGGGGCCTGAATGGACTTTGGCTGGCTTGAGCATGGCAAACATAACTCTGGCAGGCCTTGCCCTTCTCCCCAATCCCCTCTACCTTGCTAAAAACCCTTAGATCACATTCCTAAAGCTAGCCACCAAGGTCTAGTTCCTTATTGGGCCACTTCCTCCTCCTGAGGCTGACCACCAAGGTCCAGCTATCAAAGTATTGAAGTCCAGCAATTAGAAGCCCCCTTTGGTTCACCTAATTAACATGCCCAGTTAAAATTAAACACTTCATCCTAACACAGGGTTTCCCCCTTTACCTTTATGAATCTCCATTTTCCTGTGGCCACATCAGTCTCCTCTCTATCCAGAGACAGTCCTTTGTCCCTCTAGGACAGATACCCCTCCCCCTTTCCCTTGTTCCCTTCCCCTTCTCTCTCACTCTCTATCTCCTGTCTTTGTCTCTTATTCCTGCCCTCTGTCCGTCTGCGGCAAGTAAATCTCCTTTGTGCTGAGAACTTGGTCTTGGGGGTCCTGAGCCCCCAAGATACTTTTCCTTTCAGGGCCCGGTGTTTCTCTCCCAGGTTTTGGCACCAAAGATAAGCGAGGGCACAGTGAAAAAACTGGACCACTCCATGGGTAGAAAGGTTTACTGGGGACCAAACTTGTCACCAGCACTGACATTGGTGGGGGATGGGGTGGGGAAGGGGAGTGCTTTGGACCAATGAAAGCATCTTATCTGACCATCAGAGGCAGCAGAACAGAAGGAGGATCGCCCCGGTGCTCACACATGTTTGCACAGAGGCGTGCAAATTTCACCTCTCACCTTGCTAATCTGACATGTCGTTCACCAGGTGCCTGGGTGATTGTGGGCACGTTGTTGATTTGTGAGCGGGTGGCAGGAGCTGTCATCAGGCCGGGCTTTGCAGGTAACTGTGGTGAGACTGTTGGCCAGTTGTTTCCCTTTTACAGGTTTCGGCTCCTTGACCCCATGGTGAAGCACCACAGCCAGGCAAGCTAAGCACTGAGCTTACATCCAGCTGCACTTTTCGTGGCTCCCTGGGAAGAGACCAAGGATATGTTTCTTCTTGTCTTGTTTGGCGCATAAACGGGGAGGAGCAAGACAGAGATGTCCCAGAATGCCAATGAATTTTAAAGTCAAATACAGGTATGTTTGACAGCAGATGGTGTATACACTTAAACATCTGCTCTCAGAAATGTAGACAGGCATTGTCCCATGTCTCTGATAAGGGAAGATGGTTACTTCCTTTTATTCTCTTTTTCATCTGGAGAGAGCTCCTTGAGAAGGCTGTACTGATTAGCTTTTGTGGACTTGTTCCAAACTAGAGTCACCTGAGCAGAAGGAAACTTGACTGAGGATTTGCCTTTATCACGTTGGCCTGTGGGCAAGCTTGTAGGGCATCTCCTTGATTGTTGACTGACATGATAGGGCCCAGCCCACTGTGGGTGGTGCCATCCCCTGGGCTGGCGGGTCTGGGTTCTATAAGAAAGCAGGCTGAATAGCACGTGAGTGAGCCAGTAAGCAGCGCTCCTCTGTGGTTCCTGTCTCTGCTCCTGTTTGAGTTCCTGGCCCGACTTTCATAGATGATGAACTGTGATCGTGACTTGTAAGCCAAGTGAACCCTTTCCTCCCCAACTTTCTTTTGGTCATTATTTCATCACAGCCACAGAAAGGAACTAGGTCGAAGTGTTAATGCCAGTTTTTCTTCATTCTCCCAAACTCGCACCAGCGGGAGAGAAGCTAAGAATTATCTGAGAGTTAGGCTTGGGTGTGTGTTGGCCCACATTTTCCTCTTCCTGTCTGGGTTCCACCTTCCTGCAGGGAGCATTCACACTGATTAGTAAGGGTTGTTTAGACCTTTCAATTAACTTGCATTTTTCAATTGCCTTTAGAAAATGTGTTTTACCCAATTACTTTGAGTGTTTCGATTCTTTTCTTTTTTTTTTTTTTTTTCTTTTTTTGACAGGGTTTCTCTGTGTAGCTTTGCGCCTTTCCTGGAACTCGCTCTGTAGCCCAGGCTGGCCTCGAACTCATAGAGATCCGCCTGGCTCTGCCTCCCGAGTGCTGGGATTAAAGGCGTGCGCCACCACCGCCGGCCACTTTGAACATTTCTATTTGACTCTTAACTGTGAAATTGCCTCTGTCAGCCAGGTGCATGTCACCAAGCCCAGGTGTTTACCTGGGTGCTGGTCATAAGAACTCAGGCCCAGTCTTGCACAACAAGCACTTTATTGACTAAGCCATTTTCTCAGTCCCCTCTCCGTTTTCCTTCCTTTCTTTTTCTTTTTTTCTTTCTTTCTTTCTTTTTTTTTTTTAGGTATAGTCTTATGTATCCTAGACTGCCCTCAAATTCAATATGTAGCTGAGGCTTGACTTGAACCACTGATCTTCCTACCTTCCACCTCTTAAGTGCTGGGATTACAGGCATGTGTCAAATTGTTAAAATCTTAAAGCAGCGGTTCTCAATCTGTGGGTCGAGACCCCTTGGGGTTGAATGTTCCTTTCACAGGGGTCACTTAAGACCATCAGAAAACACAGGTACTTCCATTATGATTCCTAACAGTAGCAAAATTACAGTTAGGAAGTAGCAATGAAAATAGTTTTATGGTTGCAGGGTCACCACAACATGAGGAGGTCACAGCGTTAGGAAGGTTGAGAACTGCTGACCTTAATTCTCTGCTTAGGTTGGGGGTTTGTGGGGTAAGCTCTGGATATAAGAAGGCACTCTCGCATGTGATAATTTGCCCAGGCCTGGCCTCCACAGTAAGAAGTGTCCCTCTGAGGGGTCATTCCCGCTGCCTCTCCCCAAATGCCAGTGTGATTAGTGTGTGAACTCCCAGCCAAACCCAGCTGGGGTGTGCTAGGCCTGATAAGGGAGGAAGAGGTTACACCTCAAAGGGGCCGCAGAGATTAACCAGCGCTGCTGGCAGGAGCCAGGGAGGAGAGCCAGGGCACACATTTTGAGGGGGCATAATCAAAGAGACAGAACGGTGAAACTGGAGAAGCAGGAATTCCCTGACTTTAGGGAACTTTCTCAGGACGTGAGATTTTAACATTAGCAAGAACCTCAGAGACTGGGGGGAAACTTGATGCTAAGTAGCTCTTAGAGAGATGAGCCAGTGGCCCAGCTGGCTGTGAGGGGCCTAGGAAGAAAGGGCAGACACTGTTTTTCAAGGAGACCACCCTGGTTTTGATTGCAGGTCAAGAACTGGAAACTCCTTTTATCTTGGAAGAGCCCTTGGTATCTATTCGCCGGGAGCGGTGTCTATTCTTGGCATGGCGTTGCCTTTCCTACCTGCAAGGGCTTCAAGACTTGGACAGGTGCTTGTCCCAGATGTGGAATCTTGCCCAGGATCTGACCATTAACCTGACCACTTCTCACAGGTGAGTCAAAACCAGCTGGCATGGACGTGTTTCTGCACTGTGCCATTAAGAGTCAAAAGCAAGAGCTGGTAGCTAGGGTATCTATAGCTCAGTGGTACGGTGCTTCAAAAGGCCCTGGATTTGATCTCTAGCCCTAGAAACCCTAGAAAGAGAAAAGTCTAGGGAACTGTGGCTGCGGTTTGAGTCATGTTTGAGAAACGGCGACAACCCACACCATATGTATATTTATGATTTTTCATGACTCGAGCAATATGGAAAATGTCATGGAATGGTACACACCGTCCTTAGAAACATGTATTGGTCATTAACACTGGCTAGGTGGGATGGAGTAAAGATGTCTAGTAGAGAGGGGAGGATAGCTGGGAGGGGTCAATTTGAAAAACATTGCTTTTTAAGAAACTACCCATGACAAAAAGAATGTTTTTGCTATTATCCCATTTGTGTGACTTGCATAAAATACGGCTTCTAAGATATGAATGGTAATTACCTTAAAGTGTTCCAATTCCAGACTGTACCAGATCCTATAGTCATCTGTGGCTTTTTTGGCAGGCGGTTGGTCTTAGAGAAGCTTCAATTTTTTTTAAACTAGTTTGGTTTTCAATTACAAAATGAGAGAATGGAGCCAAGGCTCTTATAATTTGCAAGTTAGAAACATTTGCAATATTTAAAATATGTATATATACATATAATAATTTAGTACAGCCAAAAATAATTGTACTATTTTCTCGATACCCGGTGAGCTGTGGAGTTCTGGGGTTACACATACAGTGGCATTATTTTATGATATAGATGGAGCTCCAAACCCAGTAACAGGCTCATTTCATATGAGAAGTGCTTTTTTATATGTACACTCAGAATGAACACATCTCTAGTCTCAGGGCATGGTGAGGGGCCACATAGGACAGGCTGAGAGACTGCAAAGAGCAAGTGTCACGTAGCACACCTCCACTGCCACACAGAGAGAAGTGGCCATTTTCTTTGCCTTAGGGCTATGTGCCATAATTGCAACTATTTTAAGAGAAACAGTGCTTTAAATAAAGACTGAAAAGAAATATGTCAAAAAGCTCAGCTGTGGTGAGGAAATTACTAGTGACTTTCTCTACAGCTTTACACTGTTCGAAATTTCCCTCATTGGTTCCAATGAGTGTGTAATGGAGATGATTTTATTGAATTTTATCAGTTCGGGATGAGAACCCTTGTTCCGTATATGAATGAAGGTTCTTTAATGAGTCAGGGTGGGGAGTTTATTTATTACCCTCAGCACAGGCAGCATGGATGCGGGACACTATCTTCTGAAGAGTGCCGTCAATGTGACAGTTAAGCACTTGACCCATCCCCCGATTTCCATGCCCCTGAAGATCCTTCACTGGCCAGGGAAGCCCAGAGAGTAACTTCAGTTCTGTTCCTGATTATCCCAAAAGATTGGTATTGTATGGAAAACCAGTGGTCAAATGACTTACCCAGATGTTTCCCAATTTAGGACTGGTTATTAAAGGGCTTAGTCTTCATCCACAATCTTGATGGCAGCGTTCTTGGGCTTGCTGTTCGCTGCTGCTCCTGCTGGCAGTGCGGTTAGCTTCCCATCTGGGCTGTGCAGGAAACTTACGCGGCCATGACTTCCCTGCCTTGGACCGCAAAGCATCTAGTTTCTCTACCATAGAACTCAGCACACCTTACTAGAATTATTCAGTGTTGGACTTCCCAACAAACTACAAGGTCTTTGCTTGCTTTCTTTTCAGGCCGAAGACAGTGCCTGGTATAATTAGCAGCTAAATAATTACATAAAAACAAACAAA
>CABHPR010101992.1:15078-26575 GCA_902168415.1 Peromyscus melanophrys | reverse complement strand
TGTGTGTGTGTGTGTGTGTGTGTGTGTGTGTGTGTGTGTGTGTGTGTATGTGAGTGCACGCTTATACTTATAAACATATACTTGTCAGTGTTGGTGCTTGAGGAGGACAAAGGTTGACATCAGGATGTCACTTCTGGCATTAGTGACCTTATAAGAAGGAAATCATGGAGCTGGGAAGATGGGTCATCAGGGTGGTGGGAACATGGGGTGATGGTGCTTCTTTACATCATTTTGAATAGCAAGATGAGAGACTATAGAAAGAATCCATGGACTATATATCTTTAAGGATCCTTCTCCAGTGATGTGCACCTCCTTCATCAAAGTTCTACCTCGCAAACATCCAATAACCTCTTAAAATACTGCCAGCTACTGGGGAGCCACCCTCGACCAAGTTTGGAGGACTCTTCATATCTGAACCGTAACAGGTGAAACAGTGATGGATATTTGGTTATTACTATGTTATGATCAGTTCCTGAATGGAGGCAAGTTCCTGTCCTGAGACTGTTACGTTGTTGGTATATTGTTACACAAAACAAGTGTCTCAGAGGCTGGGGATGTTCTTCTGTGTCTTTTATTGGATTGTGGTGAAGAACAAAGTCATACATGTGGCAGTTTTAGGAATGGGAGTGGTTAGGGCTTTAGAACAGTCCTAGTTTGGATGCTCTGTCATAAAAGAAGAATATGTGGAAATTGGCATTCTCACACCCCCTGGGGCTGTGGAAATTGGTACAATCCATGTGGAAAGCAACTTGGCAAGAGTATAGAGAACCATCCAAATACTCATATCCCTTGACTCACTTCACTTCTGGGAGTTTATCCCAAGAAAATAATCTTGAAGAAAGAGAAAATTATTCATGAAGGTGTCATGGGAGCATTGTTTTCCAAGGATGAAAACCAGGAAATGTATAAGCCACAGGCTGGCAAAATTTTTCTGTAAAGGGCCAGATGATACACACTTTAGGTTTAGCAAACCGGGTAGCATCTGTCTCTAATACTCCAATCTCTACTGGGCAGACACCATAGATAGCATGTGGGAGAGTGGGCGTGACTATTACAGGACAAAGAGAGAGCTCCATGATGTCCCTGAAGGTTTGGGGCATGGAACTGGAAATGGACTAAGCTGGGAAAAAGATGAATGAACTTGTTAACATGGAGCAAGGGAAAGTCACTGAGCAGGGTGGACAGGGGTGTGATTGCTGACCAGACCAATATGATTTAGAAACTCATGAAAATTAGAAACTCATGAAAATGGGGAATGTCAGGAGAGCAGCAAGTGGTCTAGGGACAGCTTAATGAGCTTGGAGAACACATAACAATGTGAAATAAATTCTGGTGACCAGCAGAGCAAATAATGGTAGTCAGTGAAATAGAAGTCAGTGGACCAAAGTCTGTCCAGCTATGTTGGCAGGAGTTAGGCTTTCTGGAAATTGAATATACTTAGTGAAAGCTCTGGGAAGGGACTGGAGGTTTTGTTTTTTAGGTGAGTCTTCACTTTAGGCAGGAAAGGGAACTTGGCAGAAAGCCTCTCTCTGAGCTTGTGGGATGCAGGCTAAATACAAGAAAAGGTCTGGAGGGGGACATTGATATTGAGTTTGTGACTTTTCCGTTTTCATGTGTATGGTGTGCATGTGTATGTGTGTACAATGTTTCCATGTGTGTGACACATCAAAGATGTAGTGTGCATCCATGCTTGTGTGTATATGAAGGTTTGAGGTTGATGTTAGAAATCATCGTTGAGGACTCCCACCTTATTTACTGAAACAGTGTCTCTCAGTTCAACCTAGAGCTCACCAATATGGCTAGTCTTGCAAGCCTGCTTGCTCTGGGCATCACCTATTTCTCACTTTCAGGGATGAACATGCAGGCAGATTGTCATGCCCATTTGTCATTAATATGATTCTGGGCTCCCAATGAGCTCTGAGCTTCATGCTTGCAGAGTATGCACCTTAACTATGGAGACATCTCTCCAGCCCTTGAGCTCCTTTTTAAGGGACTTAAAATTTCCTTTAGATAAAACTGCTCACCAGGTCCCCAAATGCAATACATTTGGTGTATTGTTAGCTAACCCCTAAATTAAATCCTAATAAAACTTTATTTGTGGAATGTTAAATTCAAGTACCATATAATTTTTACATAGTATGAAATATTCTTTTGACTTCCTTTCCAACCAGTTAAAAAGGTAGGTACAGTTTTTAATCATCGCAAGCCACATGAAAACAGGGCTGTCAAGATGGCTCAGCTGGTAAAGGAGCTTGCTGCACAAGTCTGGCTACCTGAGTTTGAACCTGGGAACTCATGTAAAGATAGAAGGAAAGAACAAGCTTCACAAAGTTTCCACCTTGTGTCTACATACTCACTGGGCCATAGGGACAGCCCCACACCATACACACTTCTCCATAACAAAAGAATATACAGAGAGTGTAAAAGCAAATAAAAATATGCTATAAGCCAGATTAGCTTCAGAGGTTGTGGTTTGCCCTTCATCTGAATAACAGGGCATTCTTAACTTATGTAAATATATAACAGAGTGTATTTACTAAAATGGTAATGAAGAGGACCATGTAGTACATGAGTTATGCATATATAATATGTGAAAAAAATAAAGAGTACCCAATAACAGATTCACCTGAAGATATTGGAGTTGAGAGCAGTTGTAACTGGGACAAAATAATATGATTGAATATGTATTTTAACCAACTTTTCGCAAGGTTTTGTCTGAACTTCTCCCTCAGTCTGACTAGGTATTTGTTGAATGTTCTCACTGTGTTTTCCATGTTTCTCGATACTGGCTCATCTTTGCCACACTTTCTCTGTTTTACATTCTCAGAGATTTCTTTCTATGTGCATTTTCAGCTTACTACCTTATCCACTGTGTTTAAAAAAAATTAATGTGAAATCTCCATGGCAGGACACCATTCTCAGGTGATCAGCCCTATTATATTTAGAATGTTCTAAGTGCGGTGTAGCCATCCCCTCTAACTATGTCTAAAACATATTTGTTGCCCCATAGGGGACCCTACAGATTCACCTGAAGATATTGGAGTTGAGAGCAGTTGTAACTGGGACAAAATAATATGATGCCTGTTATGCAGTCACCGCCCATTTGTCTCTCCTCCTCAGGTCTTGGGAAACACTTTTCTGCATTCTGTATCAGTTTACCTATTCTGAGGATTTCTTTTCTGTCTTGAAATCCTATTACGTAGCACATGTTGCCTGAGACTCTGAGTGCTGGGATGTCATGAGTGCACTAGCAGGCCCAGCTAAGTATTTCCTAAAGGTGAAACAATGTGATATGTCACATTTGTGTCTAGATTCTTCAGTTAGCATGGTGCTTTCAAGGTTCATAGTATTCAAGTATGTGCCAGCAATTCACCCAATGTTGCATTGTATGCATATACCAAAATTTGCTTATTCATTTGTCGATGGCCTATCTATGCACTTTTTCTTTGATTAAAACAACAACAACAACAACAGCATCATCATCATCAACAACAACAACAAGCATTTAGCAAATCACACAGTTTCTAAGACTCAAGTACCTGTGAGCTTAAATAATCTGGATCAGGCAATCTATGACAAAGCATCAAGAAGATTATTTAAAGAAGAGAAAACCAAGATTTAAAGAGGCAATTTAACTTTTCCAACATATATAGCAGAGGATCCAGATCTCAAACCCATATTTCTGATTTTAGACTATATGATTGTGTCACTACCTATATCACTAAAGGCTTTTCTAAAAACAAGCAGAATATATATACATAAATGTAAGCATGTATGCACACATAAATGTGTATGTAAGTAAAGAGAGAAATTTATTCTAAGGAATTAGTTCATGCATTTGTAGAGTGTTGCTAAACTCTAAACCTCAGGTTTAACTGGTAGGCTGGACACCCAAAAGTTTGCAGCTCAAGTCCAAAGATTGTCTGCTGGCAGAATTCCTTCCTGCTCAGAGGTGGTAAACCTTCCTGCCATAAGACCTTCAACTGACTGGGTAAATATGGCTCATACTGCAGTTCTTCTGCATTATGCCTTTCAGTTTCAATGTTAATCTCATCTAAAATTCCCGGGAACATCTGGAATAACACTTGATCAAATACTTAACATCATGACTTAGCTCTAAGAGACCTCTGTCAGTGTTCTATACAATAGTGACAATGTGGGTACTGAATACTATACATGAATTAGAGCTTGACGAAAAGAAAGCCGATCTGGGAATAAGATGAAATCTCCAAGGTGTTTTAATTTCTATTTCCCTAATTATTGAGGATGACGAAACTTTTCGAAGGTTTTCTAAGCCATTTGTATTTTTTCTGTTGAGAACTCTGTTTAGATACCCATCCACATTTTTGCTGGACTCTGTTTTTTTGAGTTCTTTGTATATTCTGGACAGTATTCCTCTGTCAGATGTTTAGCCGGTGAAAAATCTCTTCTAGTTGGTGGGTTTCTTCTTCTTCTTCTTCTTCTTCTTCTTCTTCTTCTTCTTCTTCTTCACTTGATTGATTGTTTCCTTGGCTGTACAGAAGCTTTTGAGTTTTATGAGGTCCCAATCATCAATTGTTGGTCTTCATTCATGGGCAAATGGTATCTTATTCAGAAAGTCCTGTGTTATACTTATATATTGTAGTGTGCTGCCTATGTTTCTTCTAGCAGTTTTAGCATTCCAGGTTTCAAGTTCATGTCTTTGATCCACTTTGATCTAATTTTTCTTCGTGCAAGATGATAAATATGGGTCTAATGTGATTATTCTGCAAAGAGACATCCAGCTTTTCCAGTACCATTTGTTGAAGATGATGTCTTTTATTTAGAGTATGTTTTTGGTCTTTTTGTCAGATATCAAATGCCTGTAGTTTCATGTATTCATGTCTGGGTCTTCTATTTTATTCCATTGGTCTACATGTCTATTTTTTTGTGCCAATGTCCTGTTGTTTTTATTCCTCTATTTTTATAATATATCTTAAAGTCTGGAATGGCAAACCCTCCAGTATTTTTCTTTTTGCTCAGGATTGTGTTGGCTATCCAAGGTTATTTCTTGTTCCATATGAACTTTAGGATTTTTCTATCTTTGTGAAGAATGACATAGGTGTTTTGATTGGGAATACATTGAATCTGTAAGTTGCTTTTGGTGGGATGGTCATTTTCACATTTGTAATCCTAATGATTCATGAGCATGAGATGTCTTTCCATTTTCTAGTGTCTGACTTTATCTCTTTCTCCAGAGATTTGAAACTGTGACACCTATGAATCACAACAATAATCAGCATGGCAAGATATCCATAAAGGATAAATATATAAATACCTAACATCGGCACTCACATGTTCATGATAACCAACAACTATCTTGGTGTAAATTAAGGCCCACTTAACAGGAGAGAAACCATACCTGCTACTAGCAATCGAGTCAACTATCAGGGGCTAGTGAAGTCATGGATCCAAGAAGAGAATATACTGCTACCACTTTGATAAACAAGCATAATTCCTTAATAACATTATGAATCCTTTTTTATACCAAAAGATAAGTGTAACTTTTACCCCTTATAAAAGAAGCTTCTTTCTACAGCAACTGGAGACCATCAGAGAAAACCACAACTTGACACAATGCAAAAATCAATGAATTGTGTGGAGCCCGGCCCCATGGGTACATCTGAAGCCAAGCTTATGCATCTGTGGCTCAGGGGACATTGCAGAAGAGGTGGTGGAAAGGTTGTAAGATCCAGAACACCAGTAAGCCTGCTGTGAGATGGCATCTCTTATAAATGACTGCATAAACAAGACCCTAACAATGGCAATATCACTACACAGAAGGGGAAACTCTCACGGGGTCCACCCCTAGACAAAGAACTACAGGCAACTAATGACTACCAAGAGAGGTAGAGTTAGCTTCTCCTGGTGATGAAACCTCTGTTTTGTTATCGAATACAAATCAGTATTTGGGTCAGTCCTGAAACCATATACATACAAACAACAAAAATGGGCTTAGTAGGTTGTACTTACACACACACACACACACGCACACACACACACACACACACACACACACACACGCATATATAACAACAATAATCAAAGAAAAAGAGGCTATTGATTTGAGAATGGGGGAACATACAGGAGTTGGAAGGACAGAGGAGCTGGAGAGAGAAAAGGGAAAGGGTTAAGTGATGTAATTGTATTTTAAAATGTTAAAAAAAAACAAACCAGGAAGTCATTCTATTTATAGAGTAAACAATGACATTAGTAGAATTGAAGAAGGCAAGACTAAAGGCCAGAAGGCCAGTTAGTTAGGAGGCCATTCCACAGGTCAGGCAGCTGAGGTTCCTGGCTGAGGGGCAGGGAGGCTTGGGTTTGAATGCTGGCTCAGCTGCATGCAAGCTCTGTGGCCCTAGAGGGTTAGGTAAACTCTCTGTGAAAGGAGTAATAACAGTTATGCCAAGCACTGGGCACAGGGCGTTCAGCAGTATGGGGTGAGATGGTGAGTGTAAGTACCAGGGCAACACATATAAATCATAAGCAGCTAGGGAGCAGCCGGGGGTTTCTGAATTTGTGGCAGAGCTCCAGATGAAAGAGGTACTGGACATAGTTCATGCTTCAGTAGTTCACCATCAAAAGTGTGTCTTAGACTTCCTTTAAAGAAGAAGAGAACAGAAGGCATTGGGACTTGTGTCTGAGTGTCTTCCCATCCTCCTGGACCACTGCCTACCTGGTGACAGTGGACTTTAGGGTGGTGGGTGATGTAACAGGGACTGAGACAGAGAACTGCTTGACGTGGCCGTGGATTTCTGTTCGTGCTCATGTGTGTGGAGGCTAAACACCAGCCTTGAGTGTTGCCCTTCAGGTTCACTTTGTTTTCTGAAACAGGGTCTGTCAGTGGCTGGGACCTCTCCTATTGGCTAGGCTGACTGGCCAGCAAGCCCCAGGAATCTGCCAGTCTCTATCTCTCCAGCTCAGGGATGATAGGGTGGAATCCAGGCCTCCATACCCGTACAGCAAACACTTTTACTAGCTGAGCCAGATCGCTAGCCTCTTGCTTTGTTAGTTCTTTGAGATGCGGTCAGGCAGGCAGTCACACAAGGTGAGCTGAAACAAGCAACGTTCCCCATGTACCTTTAAATATGCCACAGTATTCTGACAATTCTTCAGTAAAATTTCCCCTGTGAGCTCAGACTCATGATACCTACTTTGGGTTCAAGTCAAGGACTGGGTTTGGTTGTGTTTATTTCAAGAGCATCTAGGGGCCATTCATCTAGCTCACGTCTAGGAAGCATATGGAGCCTGGCTGCTTGGGAAGCAAAGCTGTGCCTGATTTCAGGCTATCTGTGAACTTGCCCCCTATACTCAATTTGAGTAGATTTTAACTATGGCAGTAATTACCCAGCAAGCCTATGAAAGATGCCCCAGGGACAGGTTGGGGAAAGGGTTCCTCCTGAGAGTCACTGTTGGGAGTAGGTTGTGGAAGTAACTAGTTGAGTCTGGCTGACCTTAGAGGTGGCTGTGGCTGGAGAGGGTGACAGTGACCAGCCTGTTTCTATGTCCTCTGTTACATTCAGTGTACTCCTTATGACCCAAGCCACGAGAGTGCTGCAAACAGGGAGGCTGATTAATTATTTCTCTGGGGTCTCCCCAGCAGAGGTTAGAAACTGATGCTTGGTGGGCGTGAAAGGGAAGCCAGATCTTTAGACTAGCAGGGAATTTGTTTCCTGATCTAACTGCAGCCACATGTGATGGTATTGAAAACATATGTGCCTCTGATAAAAGATCACAGTTAAAGACCAGAAAGGAACCAACATAGCATCCTGTTTTCCATCAGACCCCATGCCCTTTGCTTTCAGACGCATTGTGTTACCAGAGGATGTTTAGAAGCATTTGAGCAGGAATGGGCTCAGGTTCCAATAGGGTCTTTTTCAAGTTCTATTACCTAACATCGTTACCTAGTGAAATCAGTCATTTATCGTAGCTGACTTGGAGCCTGGCAGCCACTCAAACCACCTGAATCAGAATCCCCAGGAATGACTACCAGAAAGTGGACTGATTCATATGTAGCTGCCCTTGAACACCTTCTGAACTAGGAGATGAAAAACTCCAGGTTTGCACTGACTGTGTACGAATAAGGGACCATGCTGAGTTCCTGAGGGCAGGAAGAGGGAGTCTCATAGAGTTGTAGAACTACAGGCAAGGAAAGGGATTGGATACGAACAGAGAGTGGTAAGGATGAAAAGGCAGGCCTTTGCAAGAACAGAGGGTCATGAGCAGAGCAATGAAAACACAGAGAATGCACTGACTTTTTGCAATAATAACCTGTTAGTAGTTGCAAATCTCAACTGTATAATGCAAGGGGCATCATGCATTCAATCTCCCAAGCTAGAAACTGATTGGTATCTACAATTTCTCCTTTGCCTCTCTTCCTTCTTATTCCAAGTCATCACCAAGCCTTATTCGTGAATTATGTATGTGAGTCAGAACCGGCTGTCTAGCCAACAGCCCGGTCTCTCCTGACCCTGGCTGCTACATCCCTGCATTGACTTAGGAATCAGGAATCTATGTGCTCAGTTGGACTCACAGCAGCTTCTTCGTTGGTCTTTTGATCAACAGACACTGCTCTCATTCATCCTCTACCATGCTTTGCTTTGGGAGTGAATATCCTTAAAAATAATAATAAACTGCTGGGCGGCAGTTGCACATGCTTTTAATCCCAGCACTCGGGAGGCAGAGCCAGGCAGATCTCTGTGAGTTTGAGGCCAGCCTGGTCTACAGAGCAAGATCCAGGACAGGCACCAAAACTACACAGAGAAACCCTGTCTCAAAAAACCATATATATATAAACTTGCCTGCTTAGGAAACACAAAACAAAAACATTTTGCAAACAGGATAATAGAACGAAAACACCTTAGGATAGTCCCTAAGGTCCATCTCAGGTGGCCTGGATTTCTCCTCCCAAGTGATTTACAGACAGCAGCAACTACTTGGTAGTCTTCCCTAGGGGAGACAGGTCACAAGGTACTCTGTTTCAGGGTTGGCTTTGGGACTGGTTTTTACCAGTGCAATGTGGTACAGATGATATTGTGTCAGCTTCAGGCCCAAACCTTTAGAATCTTGTGTTGCCTATCTCTTAAAACTCCCCCATGCCCCAGCTGCCAGCTCTGAGGTCACATAAAATTTCTCACTACGATATGGGGATACCCCCATTTGTGCTCAGTTATTGTGTGTACATGTGGAGGAGAATGTGTGTGCACGTTCATGTCTGTATACACATGGGGGTGTGGCAGATGTGTATGTGTGCATATGGAAGCTAGAGGTGAGATTTAGGTGCCCTTCCTCAGGCAGCATCTACTTTTTTTGTTTGACAGGGTCTTTCACTGGAACATGGGGCTCATGATTAGGACAGGCTGACTGGCTGGTGAGCTCTCTCCAGGATCAGCATGTCTCCCCACCTTTCTAGGATTGGGATTATGAATGCATGCATGCCACCATGCTTTTTGTTGTTGTTGTTTGTTTAATTTTTTACATGGGTGCTAGACTTGAACTCAGGTCCTTATGTTTGTATGACAAGTGTTTTGACAACTGAGCTATTTCCCTAGCTTCTGTGCTCAGTTTTTAATTTTTAGTTCACCATTGCCAATTTGCCAGGCTTATGAATGAAGTCATTTATACTCTCAAGACTAGACTATCAGGTGATCTTTATTGAGTAGTTGACTGAAATCATGCCATTTGGAACGTAAGAATCTCCCAGCTAGTGGATTGAGTGGGGACAGAGGGAGGTAGAGAGAGGAAATGGAAGGAGAGGATGAGGTGGGGGAGAAATGTAGTCAGTATGTAAAACAAACAAACAAACAAACAAACAAACAAACAAACAGAATGTCCCAGCTGAGCCCTGCTCAAGTTCTTAATCCAAAAGTCATCATTTGCAATGGAGCAATGGTTGCTTTAAGCCCCTGAGTTTCATGGATAATTTGGCATGTAACAGTTGATGATTGGAACAATCTCTTGTTCATCTCCTTGAGCAACCTACACCCCATTCCAAACTCCTGTTCTGGAATGTACAGATTTTGGCCTTTACATTTTTGAAGATTCAATCATGCCTTCCTGGTTCTTTCAGTTAGAATCATATATGTTATTTGATTTTTTTTTTTTTTTTACTTTTGTGAAACTGAAGACCTGGACAGCAAGTTGGGGATGCTCTTATGCTTTCCCTAGGAGAAGAGCCTTCCCCCCTCTTCCTTCACCTGGAGACTTCCTGCTTCTCTTTTGACATTGATACTAGGTTCCTCTTGTCATTGGAGGACAAACAAATGAACAAAAGAAACCCTTCTTGCTCCATCCTACATTGCCATGGTTTGGGGCAAGTAGATCTGTTGTAGCAATTCAGTGTTGAGTTTATTGAGTTTTTCACCTGTGTAACTGATAATTCCTGGAGGAGAAATGTGTGTATCATCTTGTCACTTGAAGGGCTGAGAACAGTATCTGCTGTGTAGTGGGTGCACAGCAGGGTAATATGCTGAATGAAGAGAAGACAATAAAATAAAAACACGAAAAGCACTTTGGCCTCTACACTGTTGAAGATTCAGTCAGCCTTACGGGTCCTTTCAGATAGAGACACATGAAACAGAATAGTAAATTACCAGCCTTTTTGATCTTTTCTGAAACCGAAGTCTTGGGTAGGTAGGATAGGTGGATGGAATGTTGTATTGAGGATCGCTAAGTCCTGTAAAGGTCACAGGGCGTGATGCAAGTAGCATCATTGCCTAGAGGATTCTGAGTTCTGCAACTGAGGGGCCTGGTCAAGTAGCTTTACCTCTGTAGGCCTATTTCCTTTTGTGGAAAGGTAGATTTAGTAGGGAATGCTCATTTACCTCTGATCTGGCATTCTCTAAATATAGCACTAGCCTGAACTATTCCACCTACGGTATCTAGGTGGAATGGACAGATCCCATATCTCTACCTCTTTTTCCGTTTCTGACTCTGGATCTCTTTGTACCATGGTGGCTGTTGTGGAGACTCCTCTGTTTCTAAATAGAAGGTTCTCTGTGAGCCACAGCTGTCCTTATTCACACGGATTTCCATGCAAAGTTCATTTGAGGCATCCCTGTAAGCATTTCCCAGCATGCTTTCATCCCTTCCCAATGTGCATATTCCACACAGGCTTGCCAAGTGTCTGAAATTCTTGTCTGAGTGATTTTATTAGAACTTTGAAGGCCCTCAGTGAAAACACAAGCATCATTAGTTCATTAACAGACACTAAGACTCTTCACAAATAGGGCTGTTGTATCAGTTGCCTCACACTGATTTCTTCAAAGGTTTTGAGTATATTATTCTCTTCTAAACATGTACAAGAATTCATTTTACTCAGGCATCCACCTACTTTTCTGAGTTTTATTCCTACTGTATCTTTCCCAAAACACTATACTGCTCTTACTGGGAGAATGACCAAGTTAGATAAGTTTAAAAAAATGATTGCTTCTCTCTCTCTCTCTCTCTCTCTCTCTCTCTCTCTCTCTCTCTCTCTCTC
>CABHPR010101992.1:0-14978 GCA_902168415.1 Peromyscus melanophrys | reverse complement strand
TCTATCTATCTATCTATCTATCTATCTATCTATCTATCTATCTATCTATCTATCTATCTACCTATCCATCTATCCATCTGTCTATCTATTGTGTGTATGTGTGTTGGCACACTTATCACTGTGCACTTGTGAGGTCAGAGGACAATTTGTGGGAACTGATTCTTTGCTTCTTCTATTGGGTCCTGGGGGTTGCAATTACCAACAAACTTGATGGCAAATGTTTTTACTCATTAAGCCATCTTTCTGGCACAAGACAGGTACATTTTGATGAAAAGGAAAAAAAATAGAAAACCAAACACAACTCTGGAGCTTGAGGAATTATTGGACTAGAAGTGAGGTGTCTGTGTGAAAATGGCATCTGGGCCAGGGGTCTTTGCAAAGGCTTAATGGAGGGGCATAGGAGGCCCAACTTGGCAGATGAATCTTCAAGAAATCCCTGGGATTTTCTGAGTCATGTTTCTTCAAGAATACAAGAAGAATTGTATACCTTTACAGTGTTGTGCCTCATCAGTGCCTCTAGCCACCAAATACTTTCATTATCTTCGAAGAAGGCTTGCACTCACTCCATTTCAAACTCCTATAACCCCTGACAGCCACTAGTCTATTGTTTGTCTGTGGGTTTACCTATTTTGGATATTTCATGAATGTGGAATCAGATCAGATGTGGCCTTTTGTAACTAGCTCATTTCACTTAGCATGGTTTTAGGTTTATCTGTGTTGTAGCACTAACAGAACTTAAGTAATAAAGTAGAAAACATGCATGCATTTGTGTGTGTGTGTGTGTGTGTGTGTGTGTGTGTGTGTGTGTGTGTATGCATACAAGTCTGTGAATTTCACTAGAGCTCTTTTGGAACCCACATTCGAGTTCTTCTTAGCTGAAGAAACGCTTATGAAACTGTATCTGAATTGTTCTAGGTCCTTAGTAACTCTACTTATGGGACAGGGATGATCTGAGGACTCTTACAGTCAGGAGATCATGCCTAGTCTCACAACACACTCTAGTTTGTGTGATTTTTGTCACAGAAACTTTTGATCACCCTTTAGCAATATTGTAGGAAGGACGTCTGGATGATATAAACAAGGAGAGAGGAAGTGTATGAGATTTATATCTGCATAGCTACCCAGGGTCAAATTGAAGTAGGAAAAAGACAATAAAAATAAAATTTCACAGCAGCCTTTGGACTTTCCTTGACCATTGGCCAGGGTATATCTCATGGATGGTGGTGAGGGAACATAGGAGGGTGGCTGCCCTGACAGCATCAAGCTGTTGTCCTTTTTAATCTGATGTGTGAAGCATGCTTGGAACATGTTAAAGAAGTGAATGAGCACGAGTGTATGTTTGCTAAACAGTGAGTATCATCTATGGATGGACTGATTGCCATTCTCCCTCTTGAACTTCCTTGAGCATCACCAGAGCGGAGCCTCCATAGACTGGTGTGTGAAAGTGAACCAGACTCCAGTGAGAATCATCACCCACCAGATTATTGCATCAGCTTTTGCTAACTGAGACTTACCCCAGCAGAGAAATAGCCAATTAACTGGATGGTGAGCCTGTCTGTGACCTCTGACTGTCAGCTGTGTTCTGTGCTTGCTACTGCTGTCACTGACCCAAAAGGAAGGGATTGCTACTAACATCCTAAGCAAAGACAAGGAAATCCAGACTCAAGAAGCTGAGATAGCATCCAAGAGCTCATGATGAAGTGACAGAGTTAAAACCCAAACCTCAGGAGCTTCCCCACAAAGGCTTAGGGAATAGCACCTACTTTTGGTGGCTGGAACTCTCAAGGGCTAGAAGAAATACGCTCTTGATTTCAGAACTTCTTACATCCAAATTTGTTATTTCATTCTGCATCTGAGGGAGTTAATTTTTTTTCCTCTGAATTTCAGAGGTGCTCCTTCAGACAAGGAACAATAAAGTTTCAATTTAGAAGTTGATTAATGCATTGAGACGAGGAACCCTGACATATGGCTGCAGAGTGGGAATGCTTGCCAGGAGAGCCATTCATCTTGGAAGTAATTGCATATTTTACTTGGCTTTGGATTTCTGGAATGAGATCTTTGGGAAAGGGCCTTTAAATTTTACATACTTTTCAAAGCAGTGGTGTAGACTAGATCTTTGCGTGAATAGAGATAAAGACATTTATCTCAATGGAGAATGTAGAGTTGATGAGACATAAATTCTTCCACTCAGCACCTTGTGTTGGGTTTTCCTTTCTAGAGCTGCAGATGGGGCTATGCGCTCATGAGTAGGTATGAAGAAGAAGCTGCCGCCAGCAGTGCCTGGAAGTGTGGAGTCTGACCCTGGAGGGAGGCTAGGATCCTTCTGGGAAAGTGTCTCCCCCTTCCTATTCTCCTAGCTACCTTTTCTCTGTCTTACTGCAGTTGAGTCCCACGAAGGGAACTTGCACTGGCTCCTTTAATTTCCTGAAACAATGCCACATGGCAGATCTGTGAAGTCATGAGTTGCACATACTCTGGCACCAGTCTTGTGGAAACCTGCCTGACTGTCACACCTCACTCTCTAGTAGCTCCTTTCTGGAGTTTTCATGTCTTATGGAATATTTCTTCACTGCATGCCTTCAGGTGAACTGCATTCTTAAGCATGTTCCTTCTTTGTCCTATTTTTGAATTTTTTTTTATTTTTTGAGATTGCAATATAATTATACCATTTCCATTCTTCCCTCCCTCCAAAACCTCCCATGTACCTCCTTGCTCTAATTCATGGTCTCTTTTTCTGTAATTGTTGTTGCATATATATGCACACAAAGAACAGATAAAGACACACAAGATGCACAGACACATAGACACACAAACATACGCATGCACACACACACACACGCACACACACACAATACACACACACACACACACACACACACACACATACACACACACACACCCCTAAACATATAGGCACAACCTACTCTATTATTCTTACATATGCATTTACCCATACCAAAATATGTTCTGGCAAAAAATCTACATACAGATTGAATCCATCAGATTAAGACCAAATATGCCAAATACATTTAGTAATTTGGACCTTGCTTAACTCTTCAACACTGATTTTGACATAGCATCTGCCTTACACTCAGGAAAGTTTGAACTCAAAGAGTGAGTCATTCTCCAGGCCCTTTCATCTCAGGCTTTTCTAGATGTCCTCTTGCCTAGAAGCATTTCTCTATCCTCCTTTGCTTTGGTCGGCTACCACTGCTTTGTCTTGGGCACTGCTTTTTCATTGAAAACGTGTTCTGAATACTCTCCCAAGTTGGGAGGCCTGTGCACTGAGCTCTGCTCCCTCACTGGATTCTGTTTTCTGTAAATCTCTCTCATGAAACCAGGAGCTCTTCAGGGGCTGAAAGTATATCCCTTGTACTTAGAGTCCTAATTAATTATTTAAATTAGTGTATAAGTGGCAACTACCTCTTTTCCTTCATAGACTCTCAGGTCCACAGGATCAGTTCTAAAAGGCCTTGAAATCAGTGAAGGAAATCCAATGTTTTCTAGTTGACATTCATTTCTTCTCTAGGTATGCCACTTTTCTAGAGAGGTGATAGCTTCAGAGGTGAGATCCTAATCAAAGACTATGCCAGAATATTTGGTACCTGGATACTCTGAGCTTCAAAAGGGCTTGTGTGAGACAACTGACCAGATCAAGAAATTTAATGTGATTATTAGTCATAGAGAGAGATAACACAGTAAAGGAATTTATAGAGGGAAATAGGATGCAATTAGAACCCTTATTGCATTTTTCTACTAACCAACTGTGCATTGGGTACCAAAACCTGTGAGATAATAGCTATAGGAATGCCAAATGTCTTGACTGTTCTGAGTGCTGGTGCTATGGGACTCTGTTTCTTTGTCATGTGTGTATATCTGAATTAGGGCTTTGTGAAAGCTAGCTAAGTACTCTATCACTGAGCTATATCTCTGACCTTGGGACTCTTATTCTTGATGGCTTTCCCCCCCTGCATTTCTGGTCTCTTAAGGTCATGCTCACTTGGGAGAAGCTGAACCAGCAGAAAACACCAGTTGCCAAGGGTCTTACAGATTGAAGGATTGAGACAGACTATAACATCTATTGTAATAGAGTTATCCTAAGTGTTGGACAGTAAATCTGAGTCCCTACCCTTACATCACACTCACTTGAGAACATGGTAACTGCAATGAAATGGCATGGCTAGCCTTGTTGCTCTAAACATTCAAGAAAGCTGGACAGTGTAGCAGTCCAATGAGAAAGCAGGAAAGTCCAGTGGCGAGTAATAAAAAATCTAATTGTGTTTGAGATAAACTTAACACCAAATGAAAAAAAGAGTATTTAATGTGATCCAATTTTAATTAGAGAAAAGATGAGACTCGATGTGTGTACACGTGCATGCTAGTTGCTGCAAGCACTGATGTTTATGCTGTGGTGATATTTTGTTTGTGATCTAACAAACAAAGATTGCCTGAAGATCAGAGTGCAGAGCTAAGCCAGGCTGTGGTTGTGCACACCTTTAATTCCAGCACTCAGGAGGCAGAGGCAGACAGATCTCTTTGAGTTCAATTCCACCCTGGGCTACACAAGATTAATCCAACCTAAAAGAGAAACAGAGTCAGGTAGTGGTGGCATACACCTTTGATCCCAGCAGTTGGGATCTCACACCTTTAATCCCAGCACTAGGGAGGTGGCAACAGGAAGTGATATGTTTGGGCAGAGAGAGGGATATAAGGCAGGAGGAGACAGGAGCTCAGAGCCCATTCAGTCTGAGAATAGTAGAGACAGGATCTCTCTCTTTTGGCTGAGGATTTTGTAGAAGTAAGAACTAGTGACTGGCTACTCTGCTTCTCTGATCTTTCAGCTTTCACCCTGATATCTGACTCCAGGTTTTTTATTAATAAGACCAATTTGGATTCACGCTACATTATGCATCAGATCTTCGTAGCTGGGATAGATGGCAAGAGTGGCTTGGATTGGAGATTTTCAGAAACAGTGGCCAGATATGGCCAGATGGCTTTTACTTTATTCTACTCCAGACAGCAGACTAGTGATCCAAAAAAAACTGTCACTGAGATATAAGGCATGTGATCATCCAAGAGGACATGACTTCTAGAGACTTCTTTGGTTCCTTGCCAGACTGAAGGACCCAGTCAGGTCAGGAGATCCCATAACTATTTGATTACCTTCATCCTTTAAGGAGGAGATAAACATCTCACAGACTGGCCAGTATCAGCTGGACCCAACCATCAGGTTGATAGCTTGCTCTAATTTCACAGTTACACAACCAAGAGTCTCTGTTCTTTAGTTCTTGCTCTTGCTACACTGTTGGTTTCCTTGAATGTTTGGTGCAACAAGGCTAGCCACGCCCTCTCATTGCACACACCATGTTGTTCTCAAGTGAATGAGATGCAAGGGTAGAGGGGCAGACTTGCTGTCTAACACTTGGATATAACAGATGAACTTTCCAAAGTACTTAGCATGATATTGATAGAATTATAAAATTTCCACCTTCATCTTTTCCACATGACATATCTTTAAGTAGTTAGAGATAGAATATTTCAATACATTAAAAACCCAAGTGACTATAAAAGTGTCCTGGGAAAAATGGGTGAAGATCAGGCAGCGGAATAACTAAACTTGAATGAAATGGAGGGTAAAGGAGAAAATACAAGGTGATGGATGTATGAAGAATTACACTATCCACCCACTCAAATGATTGAAACTATGAGTGATGGGAGATTCTAATGTGAGAAGCAGAGAACAGTCAGAGAGCTCATCTTGACTACTGGTCTTTAAAGGCCATTTGGTTATGGCAGCTAAGTGCTAGGGTTCTGGGCTAGGGTGACAGCTACAAGTCCTGGATCCATCCCTTCTGATCTTCAAGACCTTGGAAGATTTACTTAACCTCTTTATGCTTCAGTATCCTTAATTTAAAGCTAATAGTCATGCATAATTTAAGGGGTCATTCATGACAAGGATTCAGTGAGGTGATTTGTGTCATGCTTCATAAATGCTGGGTTATAATTGCTATTATGCTAAGGATCTTGATGTGAGTTGGGCCTTTTGGCAAGATGTGGTCTTTGGTACCCATAGCTCTCAAAAAAATGTATGAGACTCTGAGATATGAGGGAAAATAAGTTACCTAAAATCTGGATGATCAGATTGAAGAATCACACTGAAAAATTCTCATTTACTAAGATCACACTCCAAGAGCCATGACATTTTGGAAGAACTTAAAAAGTCACCCAAACAACCATTTTTTTTTCAAATAGATTTGAGGTATCTTAAAATAAAGGACATTTGTACTAAAAGGCTAACAAAACTGAAATCTAACATTAAGACCAAGGAAATGAGGAAGGATATCAGTTGTAGACTAAAAACCTGTGATCACATATCAAAGTTATATGAAGCAATGTCTAAAGACAAATTAAACATCTTAGTTTCAGTTAAGATTTTATGGATTACAGTTACAGAGAGCAGGAAGCAAAGAAGGTTGTTGTCAGTGAGGACTAGTTTGTCTATGATTACAAGAACTGGAGGAGTCAGTAAGACAAGGAAGAGTAGAACCGGTGCATACCATATTAGCAAATCGGGTGATGTTAGCATGAGGGTGGTTTTCAGTGAAATGATTTTAGCCAAATATTCTATAAGACTCTCCGATAGTAGTGATGACGTCCCTTATTCTAGTCTCTGACCACCTATATCATTTCCCACTGATGTCTATTTACTTTCATGAGTGGATCTATCATCAGTCCATCTGTTCATCCGTCCGTCCATCCATCCATCCATCCATCCATCCATCCATCCATCCATCCATCCATCCATCCATCCATCTACCTACCTATCATCTATTTATCATTTATCTATCTATCATCTATATCTATCACTATATATATTAGGTAAAGCAGAGAATACGCAGGAGGAATAGGCAGTATACACAGAAACCAGTACACCGCTCCTTGGTAGGTCACTGGGAGCCACTCTTTCTGGAGTGAGAGATGACTTCTGCTTTGAATGACTTGCTCCCCTGCTAGACAAACAAATTTCCCTCTGTCCTAAGGTCTATCTTATAGTATGCAGGGCTAATAAAAGCATGACGTCCGATGAAATAACTTGAATGAACAATAAATGCTTTCATGGTGAATTAATCCTCTTCTAAGTCCTTCCCTACAGACCCTACACCACTCCTCCCTGTCACCGCTTAATGTCATACATCTGAAACTTACCATTTGAAGCCTCCTTCAAACAGTTTGTTGGGTATTTCTGATGGTTTCTGAGGTGCCAGATATCTCTCCCTTCACAGCCCATTTCAATTTGAGGATTAGTCAGAAATTATGAGGTGACAATTTAGGGGAAACTACAAATTGTGGTATTTTTATTTTCCAGATAATATAGAATGATGGATGGTTTTATGCTGTTGAAGTGCATGTCAAAAAATGTACAGTGAGTGTGTCCCTGGGCTAGACGCCATTAGCCATTAGCCAACATACTCTAGAGGGAATTTCTTTAGAGTGAGCCTTGTTCAAGGAGGTTTCTCCAATTATCCTGTGGGCCACTGATCTCAAGACTTCACTGATCTTTCTGGTAGCCACACTTCCAGAATCATTGCACTGTACCAACTTGGGCCAAGTCCCATAGGCATACTGATTATTTATTAAGCACAGGTTGCTGTGTTTGAACCTTTCCCTAGAACTAACCTGAGTTCTTGCCCTTGTTCTCTCTTCTTTTGGAGTTCTACCACATGGAGCCCAGATGCCATCTAGGACTATGCTAGTGCTTGAAGATTTAGTTTAATGGACTCAAATCTCATTTTTATGGCTTGTAGCCAATCTGTAGCTTTCTATGTATTTGTATGTGATTCTGGATCTTTCTTTTTGTCTGGATTTCTTTCCTAGTTTTTCTTCTTTTTGGTGTGTGGTGCATGTGTGCTTATATATGAGTGTGCATGGGTGCATGTGCCCATATGTGCACATGTGGAATCCAGAGGCAGATATCTGGTCTCTTCATCTATTACCTTCCATCTTATTCTTTTGAGACAGAGCTTCTCAGTAAAACTGAAGCTTCCTGTTTTCTGGTAGATTGGCAGCCATCAGACACAGTGATCCTCTGCCTCTGCCCCTCCCAGTACTAGGATTACGGCATACATAGTCACATATAGTGTTTACATGGGTGCTCAGGTCTCAGTGCTTTGCAGAAAACACAACCCACGGAACCATTTCTCAGCCTCTTTTTTTCTTACTTTTATTTGTTTTTAATGTCTTAATTTCTATGCCTTTCTTCCTTCTCCAGTGTCCTAAGTTGGAGAGAAAACTATACATAATTAGTTTTCATATGAAATACATCCACACCAACTATTTATGTTTTCATTAGAGGGGGATAAAGACAGATGTCTATTTTGGACAAAGTCTGTGTAAGGATTATCTGTGTGCTCTGTGGGGAGCTGATCATGGTGTCATGTGTAGTGCAGGCTCTGGCCATGTGGCTACTCAGTGCTGCTTCTTCACCCCTTTGACCTTTCTCCCCTCATACTTCTGGAGACACATTCTCAGTGATGTTAAAACACAAGCAATAAAGCACAAAGTTTTAATAGTTCAAAGTGATTTTTTTTGTTGCTGTTAAAGTCCACTTTCCATCACCCAGGTTCAGTTGCTGATTTTGCTGATTTAGCCTCTCAGACGTCTTAGCTTCTGGCTCAGCCATTGCAGCACATGGCTTCTGAGGTTGCTTCATTGATCTTGCTGGTACAAGTGAAAGGACTCTGGAAATACTGCACACTACTCTGTTCACATTCTATTGGGTAGAAGCCAGTCACATGACTGTTCTTGGGGAACTGGGAATATAGATTGGCTGACTTCTTCAGAAACAGAGCATGGTAAGCATTCTCAGATGGCCCAGTGACCCTTGTCTTTGAGTGTTTATGCCTTTATGTAGTCCCCTCCTATTGAGGGCTATTGGCCAAGGAGACTCATTTGTAACACACTGCAGTACAGGTAATGGATGTCACTGCTGTGATTAAAACACAAGCGACTGTGACTTCTGCTTTGCTAGAAGATGCTCACTTTTGCTTGCTTCAGTGAAGTATGCTACTGGATTGAAGAGATATAAACATCAAATATGTAGAGTGATCTCTGTCAACAGTCAGCAAGGAACGGAGGACCTCTGTCCCACATCCCAGAAAGAACTGAATCTCACCTACGTTCATAGATTACATTTAGAACCAGATCCTTCCTACCTGAATCCTAAGATGACTATACCTGCCTGCCATTACTTGTAATTGTGTGAGACCCTCAAAAGGTGATATACCTCATCAGTGCCTGAGTTTCTAGTTCACAGATACTGTGCCATGACAAACTTGTATTGTTTTATGGATGTTATGATTTGGAGGTCAGTTGGTGTACGATAAATTATTAATACAGAGAGGAATCTGGATTGTGAAGAACTTGCCAGTCTAGGGAATGGGCTTTTTGAACTATTGTACAGCTTCAGGTACCTTTAGGCTGCTGGTAAATACAAATATAATATAATCTGATGTGGTAGTTTGAATGTAATTGGCTCCCAAAAGCTCACTGGGAGTGGAATTACAGGAGTTGGGGCTTTGTTGGAGTAGGTGAGGCTTTGTTGGAGGAAGGGTGTCACTGTGGGGGCAGATTTTGAGGTTTCCTGGATAAGATAAGCCCAGTGTCTCAGACCACTTCATGTTGCCTGCAAGTCAAGTTGTAGGACTCTTGGCTCCTTCTCCAGCACCATATCTGCCCTCATGACAACATGCTGTATCGTGACAATAATGAACTAAATCCCTTAAAATGTAAGCCACTCCAATTAAATGTTTTCCCTTTATGAGAGTTACCATGGTCAAGATGTCTCTTCACAGCAATAGAAACCCTAATTAGGACAACTGATAATCTGACAAATGAATGTACCAATGTTACTAGTTTCCTATCACTGATGCATCACATCACCACAAACTTAGTGTTTAAAACATTATGGGCTAAAGTCCAGGTGTTAACAGGGCTGTGTTCCTTCTAGAGGTCCTAAAAAAGAAACATCATCATCATCATCATTGCAAGCTTTAGAAGGCATCACTCTCTTTGGATAGTGGCTCCTTACTGTGTCTTCAAAGTCCACAATCTTCAAATCTCTGACTCTTCTTTCTCTTTTAATTAACTGCAAATGCTCTAGTGATTTCAATGTGGCTACTTGCATAGTTCAGAATAATGTTTCTGTGTTAAGGTCCTTAAGACAAGATTTAATCACATCTGCAATTCTCTAGACTGTGTAAGGTCATGTGGTCATAGGTTCTCTCTCTCTCTCTCTCTCTCTCTCTCTCTCTCTCTCTCTCTCTCTCACACACACACACACACACACACACGTGTGTATTGTGTGATTATTTTGTATACTGCTTAACGGAGGATGTGCTGTTCTTCACTAGTTTGTCCATTTGAGAACCTCCATTTTGAGAGGTAGGAAAAGGATGAACATATTTCTAGCAGTCTTAGGCAGATTCGGTATAGTGAGGATCTAATGGATGCAGAAGCAGAGATGTCCAAGGGCCAAAAAACTTCCTGGATTGAGAAGGGTCAAGACGAGCTCAAAATATTATCATTGACTTCAAAGTTCTTTCTTTTTTATTAATCCAGAAGTTCAGTGGAAAGGAGGAGAATCTGAGTTGATACCAAAGTAGAGATACAATTTGCTATCAGACTATAACAAATGGGAATGATAAAAACAGGAAGGCATTCACCCAACGAACTAAAAATTATAGAAACTTCAAAAAAAAATTTCTAATTATAAACCAAGTAGATTTAACTGTGAAACTAAAATCAGGAAACATGTGAATTACTCACTATCAAACATTTTTATAAATTATAAATTTATAGAGAAAGAAATAGGTGATGTCACTTTCATAAAAGACTGTTTCAGATTTTACATTTTTTTTTTGATGAACACAAACATCTTACATTCTACAGCTCTGGTATATTCCCTCCAACTGTGTGAGAATTGTGTCTCTTCTGCATATTTTCAGTGTTTAAGAAGATATTGCCACTTTTTAAAATTTTGTACTTTACTTCTTGTGGTGGTTTGAAAGAAAATGTCCCTCAAAGTGAGTGGCGCTATTGAGAAGTGTGACTTTGTTGGAGTAGGTGTGGCCTTGGAGGAAATGCATCACTGTGGAGGCGGGCTTTGAGGTCTTTTGCATAAGCTTTGCTCAGTGTCCCAGTTCATTTCCTGTTGCCTGCAAGATGTAGCAGTCTCAGCTACTACTCCATTATCATGTCTGCCTGTGTGCTGTCATCACGCTCCCTATCATGATGATAACAGACTGAACCTTCGAAACTGTAAGTGAGCCACCCCAATTAAATGTTTCCTTTATGAGAGTTGCTGAGGTCATTGTTTCTCTTCATAGCAACAGAAACCCAAACTAAGACACCCATTTTTTGGAAATATTTTTTCCATAAATATACAATTCCACTGTAGTTTTTGGATATTAAAAGAATGGTACTCAGCAGAGAACCCCTGCCCCAACCAGAGATAGGATGTGTCTTTCTGCATGATCAACTATGGTCTAGTGTAGAAGTTCTGTTCTTGGCTTAAGTATGAACATGTTGAGGTTTCAAACCATTTGCTCTCAGGAAGGTAGAACTTACTGCTTCTGTAATCAAAGAAAAATTAATAAGTGATGGAATGTGAGAAAACTGTCTCAGCCTCATATAGTTTAGCTATGTTTTAGTAAGGTACTTTTCAATGAATGGGAAACATGCAGATGAAATGTCTCTTGTGACCACTCCTGGATTTGAAGATGCAGGAGGGATATGCATAAACAAGATGCACCATATTCTTCTAAACACTAGGCATGAAAACAAATTTGGCTCTATCACCTGGAGTCAGTAGGAGACTGCATTTTCCCGTTCTCCTTAAAAGCCCATATTGGTAGATGGGCTGGTGGATGCCTGCCATGTCTGTGTCTTTGTCCAGAGGAAAGAGGTAGGGGAGATGAAAACAGAATTGGTTAGCAGTGAGACTTTTTAAGACTCGGTAGTAGTGAGTGTTGAGCTAAAAGTAAGTTTTATTTCTTTGCGTAAGAGCATTATACTCCAAGATTCTTCCTAGAAAGCAGACTTCCAGTGAAGCAGCAGGGCACAGGAATAGATGGCTTCAGAATCCCAACGACAAGGGAGAACACATGAATGTTGGCTCTCATCAGTCAGGATGGTTGATTTCCCCCTCAGACTGGGCATCTTAGTGCTGAGCCCTCAAAACCCAGTCCTATGAGGAAGAAGGTGTCAAGACTCTTCCTCACCTGAGACAGATGTTAGGATTATTTTTCAATCAGTTCTCTCTTGTAGATACCCATAACCAGCTGTTCAAGACAAGTGTGTTACCTGGCATAAACAAACAAAGAAACTAGATCTCAGAGGAGAAAACGATCCATTCAGGGGAGTCCCAACAGTCACTGGCAGGGCTAGATCTCAGATGTTTACTTCTGACATCTCCATGCCCAACTAATCCTAACATTCAAGATGTTATAGATGAAACAGCAAGAAACACACCTGTTTCCATCTCTCTTCCCAAGCCCACTGGATGAGGAGATGGAAACAGGGGTGACTTCCTCCTCCACTGACAGCCACACTGACAGGTGCCCCTTTCTCTCCTGTTTTCAGACACTGAAACAGTACAGTCTCAATGAACAGACTCACGTCAATAACCGCTTTATTCTTGCCAGATGCACTGCATTCCTTGGCAGAAATTCCATGCAGGCAGGTGAGCCACCATTTCCTGTTATGGATCATCGGCAACATTCATCTACTGTTTCTGTTTGTCCTCTAACCGGCCACACTCTAATTAAGGATCCCAATATTGTCTCTCTGGATGAGCTTGGGGCAGAGCCTGTGCCCCGATTTGCACCACAGTTGATGCTAGGCCTCTTGGCCTGTTTTTTTTCCTTAGACTTTCGCTCCTCTTCTTTATTTAGTTGTTACGATTCATGCTGTTGCCTTTGCTTTAGATACCCTCAGCCCTGTCAATCAGCCCCCCTTCCTTCTTTTCAAGCCCTGTCTTCCACTTAGTTTTGCTCAGCTCTGCAATTCGTTGGGGTTGAGCTTCTTAGACTTTTCATGTGTCATTGGGCACATTCCCCAAGAGCTGTAGGGAATAAAAAGGGTCCACACTGAAAGTATCTGTCCCTTTAGCAATCATTTGAATGATATATGAATGCTTTCCAGCTTTGCTACTAAAGAAAGGGCAAATTAAGTTTCTGTGCTAGTGACTCTTACAGGGTCTGACAGAGTAGAGCTTGCCCTCTGCCAATAGACATATGGCAGCACCAGGAGACATTTTTGGTTGTCGCAACTGGTGGAAAGCTGCCATTCATGGCTCTTAGGCAGAAACCCATGCCTGCCTGTAGACACTCTCCAAGACACAGGACAGCTGCCCCCAAATATAATCACTTGGTTTAAAATATCAATAGCATTCAAGTTGAGAGTTCTCACCATAGATGACAAAATATGTTCCTTTATTTTGACTTCTCATTATTTTGACTTCTGTTATAGTAATATATATATATGTATATATATTAATGTTCTATATTGATATAGCATTAACAATGCCAACATCAATTTTAATGTATTAACATTATTTATTATTCACTAATACTTATTATTAACAGTTCTTATACACCAGGAAAATGTATTAATAGGGAAGTGGGAACGGTGGTATAAACCCATAATCTCAGCACTTGGGATGGAAGCAGAGAGTCTGAAGGAGTTCAAGGTCATTCTAAGCTACATAATAAGTTCAGGCTGACCTATGGGTACATGGGACTCCATCTCAGATAAACAACAACCCTCCAAACTAAAAATCAAAATGTCCCTTCAACAAAAATAACAACAAACTCTAAATAAATAAATTCTGAATTGAATCACCATAGTAATCCTTTTATTTATTTCTCCACACTGGAACTGAACACAGGGCCTTAAGCATGCTAGACAAATGCTCCAAATTATACTTCTAGGTGACCATCCCCAGTCACGTACACTAGAATTCATACCACATTTTAAATGATACCTTTAAATATTACTCTTGCCTGCTTCTCATTCTGTTAATATCTTCCAATTCTCCCCATGGGCATAGAGGAGAGTTTGGACTAAGTGAATGAGCAGGGGCCTTGAGAGTTTCCAAGATTCCTGTTAGGTGTTCTTGCTGCTGAGGACTTTGGAGACCTGGAGCAATCCTCAGTTCCACTCAGAAATGACTTCTATATTATTCTATTGGGTCTTCTTTTTCAAGGGCTGCTGGAGGTTGTCTGCCTTAGATGTGAGCTAGAGAAACCTTGGTAACTGTATTGAGCCCAAGAAGAGGGAGTTGCTATAGACAGCTCCTGTCCAGGGTAAACACTAACAGGAGAAGGGGAAAACAGCCTGAGATGCAATAAAGCTTGTTATTAAAATACTCCTTTTCTTGTTGATGGGAGGCACTTTTAGGATCTCCACAGGATGAACAGGCTGGGACAGGTACCGCAGACCGTGGCCATGTTGGCCTCATTCGTCTGTAGGAGCTGGGGGTAGAGACATTGTACAGTTTCTGTGGTCTTTCATGTTTCCTTTCCCAGAAGTGGTTGACTTTAACAAACCATTCAGGAGGAACATCTCTCTAATGTGTTTTTGTAAGGGAGGACTTCCTGGGGCAGGGGGAGTCACATGCATCAGCTGCCTCTGTTCATTGTGCAGAGGCCTGCAGCCATCTGGACCACCCAGGGCCAGTGTTTTCCTAAGAAGGGCAGGATGAAGGACAGGGGATTGACACCTCAGCCCCAAGGCGATGACCAGATGGCAAAATGCTTGTTTTCACTGGATGATTCAGAGCAACTGAATCACCCCAGGAAAGCCCGTGTGATTTTGTCTTCAGCACCCAGCTTTTTCCTACGCTACGACAGTGGTCTCTTCTCTCTTCTCAGGCAGCAGCAAGGTGACTCAGATGAGGACAATATGAAGCAGTGTCTACC
>CABHPR010101986.1:0-13650 GCA_902168415.1 Peromyscus melanophrys | reverse complement strand
ACACGCCTTTAATCCAAGCACTTGGGAGGCAGAGCCAGACGGATCTCTGTGAGTTCAAGGCCAGCCTGGTTTACAGAACGAGATCCAGGACAGGCTCCAAAACTACGCAGAGAAATCCTGTCTTGAAAAATTTAAAAAAAAAAAAAAAAAAATAGAAAGACTTTAAGAAATACCTTTTTAATTGCCATATAGTAACTATACATGTTTAAAGGGTATGCTGTGACATTTCAGTATATGCAATTTGTAATAATGAGGCATAGGCACTCAACATACTCACTTTAAACATTTAACACTTCCTTGTACTAAGATAATCAAAATCCGGTTTTTGTTTGTGTTTTTTAGTTAGTTTGAATTTTCCATTAATTGCAGTTAACAGTAGTTATCATCCTGTGATATAAAACAGGGGAATTGATTCCTCTTATCCAAAGGCATGCCTACACCTGTTAACAACTATCTTCTCTTCATTCTCCTTACCCAGGGGTACCCTTCCTGGGCTCATAATGCCTCTTTCCTTCTAATGCTTTACCTTTCATATAGGTGTTAGTTAACTTTTCTCGTGCTGTGACAAAGCAAGGGGTATTTTGGCTCACATTTTGGGAGTATACTTCATCACAGCAGGAACATCCTGAGGCAGGAGTAGCAGGCCACTGATCACATTGTACCCACAGTCAGGAAGCAGAGAGAGATCGCTGTGGGGTGGTCTGCTCACTCTTTAACTCAGTCTGGCACTCCACCCCCTGAGATGGTGAACACCCACATTTAGGATAGGCCTTCTTGTTTCAGTTAAACCTCTTTGAAACACCCTTACAAATAGAACCAGAGAATTGTCTCCGGGATGATTGTAAATCTTGTCAGGTGTCAGTCAAGATTAAGTGTTCCGTATACTTATCAGCTATATCCCATTTCATTGTGTACTTCTTTCTCAGTAGACTCTGAGTTGGTTTCATCTTGTGACTCCCTGCTTCTTTGCTGGCAGAAACTTGTCTTTTTCACGTTGATCATTTTAACTTGAGTGAGATGGTAGGTCACTGTGGTTTTGATTTGCATTAGTGGTGTTGAACATTTTTCCTTTCCTTGTTGGTCTTTTGTATAGCTATTTTGAAGAAATTTCTATTCAAGTCATTTACCCATTTTTAAATCATGTTTTGTTCTTAAGTTTATTACATGTATATACAGCATAGTAATGCTTTGTAAGTTTACAGTTGTTTCTTTCCATTCTTCAGATTTTTTCTTAACTCCTCATCATTCTTAAGTTTTAGTTTTTAAGATTATTTTCCAAATATCTGTCTCTTTAGTTTTCTATTTAAAGTCTATTATATCTAATTTAAGTATGACTGCTACTGCTCATTTTGGGTTTCTGCTTGCATGCTATATCTTTTTATTTCAATCTTCATTTTACAGGTAAACTGAGTTTCCTCTAGGCATTAGATCATTGTATCTAGCTTTTGTCTTTTACCCATCAGCCAGTCTGTATCTTAAAGAAATTTAACCCGTTTGCCTTCAGAGATATTAATAGTAAAGATGTACTGCTTCATTCCATTATTTCATATCTTCTTCATTTCTTTATTCCTTTTGTTCATCTTTGTTGTTTGGTGATTTTCTGTGTTAGTAGAATTTTATTCTCTTATTTGTCTATTATTTATTTCTGTTGTGTTGTAAACTTTGGTGTTTGTTTTGTCTGATTATATTCAGCATCCCTTTACTTATATTGTAGAACTCTAAAGCAGAACCAGTTGGGTGGTAATAAATTCCCTTAGTTCATTTTACCTCAGAAAGCCTTTTTTTTTTTTTTTCCCTGATGGAAGCTTTGCAGGCTAGCTTTGTCTTGATTGACAGTTTTCATGAGTTTGAATACCACTCCATATTTAGCAAAATTGAAATAATTTCTTGTATTTTATCTGAATGTATAATAAAATAAAAGTATTGAAGTAGCCAGAGAAACTACAGAACATACAAAAATTTGTAGACTAAGGACCTAGCTACTGTATCATGAATGGGTCATTGGAAAACTTAAAGAAACTTTTGTTTTTTTCTTTTTGGTTTTTCAAGACAGGGTTTCTTTGTGTAGTCCTGGCTGTCCTGGAACTTGCTGTGTAGACTAGGCTGGCCTCGAACTAAGAGAGATCTGCCTGCCTCTGCCTACCTAGTGCTAGGATTAAAAGCATGTGCCACCACTGTCCAACTAAAGAAACTTCAAACTTAGGATTGAATGAGATACAATATACAAAAATGTAAGGGGCATAATAAAAAACAGTGCTGTGATGGAAATTTTGACCTAAAAAAAAACCCTACATTTGAAAAAGTCAGAGAGATACAATGTAAGTAATATATATTACTGATGCCACTTGGGGTTTTAGAAAAACAAGAGAAAGTCAAAGGCCAAATCAGTAGATGCAAAATCAATGTTAGGGCACAAATTAATGAATTAGAAATGAAAAAGAAAATATAACAATCAAGGAAGCACAGACTCATTACAACAGCTGCCAGTATAACTCTGAAGGTCATTGGGGGTCCATTTTAATAAAATATATTCTACTAAATTAGAAAATATAAAAGAAATGAACTTCTAGACTCATGGCCTCCTGTCTTAGTTACTATTCTATTGTGAAGAAACATCATGACCAAGGCAATTTATAAAAGGAAGTTTTTAATTGGGGGCTCACAGTTTCAGAGGGTCCATGATCATCATGATAGGAAGCATAGTAGCACATAGGCAGGCTTGGCAGTGGAGAAGTAGCTGAAAGCTTATATCCTGATCTGCAGGCAGGAGGCAGAGACCCTCTGCCTGGTACGAGCTTTTGAAACCTCAAAGCCCACCCCCAGTGACATACCTCCTCTAACAAGACCACACTTCCTAATTCCTCCCAAATAGTTCCAACTGGGGACCAATGTATGAGCCTGTGGGGGCTGTTCTCATTCAAACCACCACACCTACCAAAATTAAACCAACGTGAGATAAACAGCCAAACATACAACAAGCAATAGAATCGAAGAAGTAATGCCCATTTTGCTCTTTCCTAATTCCCAAGGTTCACCAGTGCAACTTTGAGTATTCAACATCCAAGTCATCATTCTTCTTTTTCCCAATATTCAATGATAACCTACTTGGTAGAATCTATTAATATTGGCATATGTAGCTTTTTGCCTGAGATAATGTAAGTTCCTTAGTTAGGTTCATATTCATAATTTGTAGAACAATTCCATGCCCGGAGGGAATCACCGCTGAATCCCACCAAACCTTTAAAGAACTGATCCCGGTGCTTCAGAAATGATTCTGTAATATCAAATGGATGGAATGCTGCCAACCTATCTTTATCAAGTCACTATTGGTCATATCAAATCCTGTGAAACACACACACACACTGAAGAAAACAAAAAGAAAATTATAAGTCAATATTGGTGAAATTATTAAGGCCACTCCACGTAGTTAAAAGGGCGGTTTGTTAGTGGTGTAACTTACAAATGAAGGGATATGTAGGTCACAGGGTCTGGGGAAGGTGTGTCGCAGTCTGGCGGTGTTCTCTGGAGAACTCTGCTTGGCAACCTCCACCGTCCAGGGTCCAGGAACAGAGAGAGCGGCACATCTGGATCTCGGGTCTTTAGGGCCCTCTCTTGGCCCCACCTTGTAGGCGTGACAGTTACTGAAGCCTCAGTGGGGGTTGGAACTTCCAGATCAAAGCTTGGATGGCTACCCACTACAGGTCAATTTCCTTGTGTGCAGAAACTTGGTTCAAGTATTCTTATAATACATATAGAGTTAATAATGGGTCCTAGAAGACGCCCCTAATGGTTCCCAAATTTAGTATAAATGAGAATATTTTGTAAATTGATTTTTCTCTTTCCTAATTCCCAAGGTTCTTGCAATGCAACTGATGTTTATTGATTATTCAATATGGGAGTCATCATTCCTCATTTTCTCAATTTTCAACAGTAGCCTAATGTAGTAGAAGCTATTAATATTGGCATATATATTTCTTTTGGCTGAGGTAGCATGTTACCTAGTTACATCCATATCCAGGAATATTGCTTGCCTCTAAGAGATTTCCTAATTATATTTACTTGTTTATTTTGGATGCCTACCACTGAATCTGAAGATTTCCCTAGAGACCATGGCTATCAAATCCTAGAGGACATGGATTTGACAAGGAGCAATGCTGGTTTCTCTGTGGTATACTCACATTTGTCTTCTGAATGCTGAAGTTATTTGTCATATTTATAAGACAGATGGCTAAATGCTGATCAGGTGTACATGTATATGCACTGAACCATTCTGTATGCCATGAATTTGGGCCTAATCTCTGTGTAATCACCTGCTGTGGCAATTGAGACAGGCCAAACAGTTTCCCGAAACCTTTTCTTTCTGACAGTGGACCTACTGAGTTGCATGTATGTATATTAATTGGAAAGCATTCTGATGATTTAATGTGATTTTTTTTTATCTTATTTGATCTAGGTAAACAAAGACTTTGGCTCTATTTTTTCTACCCTTTTGCCTGGTGCCAATGCTATGCTTGCACCACCAGAAGGGCAGACAGTTTTAGATGGTCTGGAGTTCAAGGTTGCCCTAGGAAATACATGGAAAGAAAATCTAACTGAGCTTAGTGGTGGTCAGAGGTAAGTAATCTCTTTGCAATTTCTTATGGCTATTTAGTATAATTCATCATTTCATTATTCTTTAATTCTCTTTCAATTTTGATTTGTTTGGCTGCCTTTGTAGAATTTGAGAAGCCTAATATATAGAACTATTTGTTTGAAATATTTGTTTAAATTAGTAGACAATAACAACTAGAGCTAGGGATATAGCTCACTGTTGGGTATAACTCAGTGTTGGTGTGCCTGCCTAGCATATACAGGGCCCTGAGTTTGATTCCCTAACACTGTAAAAAAAGAATAAACAACCAGATAACTAAACAAAATATAGGAGAAACAACTCATTAAACATTTAAAAATGAGCAAGTCATGTAGGACTCTGAATACCCAGAAGGAAAAATGGAAATGTCAATCCTGTGTTTACCCAGCATACTCCTTAGTGACAATTACTGGTCATCAAAAGCAGGGAGGGAAGCCGACTAGCGTTTATTTAATAGTCTCAATACATTTAGGACAATTGGACTTTTGTTTGAGGAAGCCACAGAGAACTAAGTGTTAGGTCTGCATGTTCCTGAAGTGAACACTGCTTTAGACAAACCCTAGAAAACTGAACAGTGGACCCTGACCTCAGTTTTATCACACACATACACACACAATAGTGCCCTTTAAAGAAGATAGCAAAGCAGACACTAAGCATGGTGTCCAACCTTTAATAAGAATTCCAAGACACCAGTTGTGATGCCTCACTCCTGTAATCCCAAAACGCCAAAAGCAAAGGAAAAAGACTACATAATTTTATTTTATTTTATTATTATTAGTAGTAGTATTTTGATTTTTTTCAAGACAGAGTTTCTCTAGCTTTGGAGCCTGTCTTTGCTCTGTAGACCAGGCTAGCCTCACAAAGATTCTCCTGTCTCTGCCTCTCAAGTGCTGGGATTAAAGGCGTGCGCTGCCACCGCCTGGCTCAGATTACGCAAATTTGAGACCATCTTGATATACAACACTGAGCTAGCTCAACCTAGGCTACACAGCAAAGTCCTCTATTTAAAATAATAATAATATCAGTAAATTTGCAAGAGAAAATTCAGTTTGCTGAACTAGAGAAGAATAATTCTTCAAAAGAAACAGTCCTAGAAATGGTGAGATTAATAGATGTGAAATTTAAAGTAACTGTTTTCAAGAATTACGCAGGAAAAAAATACTAACAAATAATTAGATAAAACCTGTTTTAAAAAAATCAAGTGAAACTGTAGAGATAAAATATAACTGAAATATAAAGTTCACAAGATTAATGAATTAGACACCATAAAATGAAGGAGAGTTAACTTTATGTAGCAGTCAAATCTACTGAACCTAAACTGAGAAGGAAAAAAAAAACAACTCAAAATCAGTTTGGTGTCCTGTGGAAGCTGACTGATATACATGACATTAGTGTTTGAAAATTAGAGGAAAAAAAGAAACAGAAATACCTAAAAAAAATAATGACAGCAGATCTCCTAGATATGATGAATTCTGTGAAGACCACCATTTGAGCTAGTAAGATAAGCACATAGACATACTGATAAAGCAAGGCATATACAAAATTATTGGAAACATGTATAGTTATAAAACTTTGAAAGCCAGCAAAAAACACATAGCATGGATGTCAGGATGATCTGAGACTTTAGACTTCTTATCCTAAACTTCCAGCTGCAAGTATTAGAGCGTTTAGAAGGCCAAAAGAAAATGAGTCAACCTAGAATTACGTATCTAAGAGAAGCATTCATATTGAAGCCAATAAACTTTTTCAGACAAAAGCCAAAAGACTTTGATAATTCAGAAAATTATAAAAAAAAAAAATTGAGACCTGTTGTTTTTTCTTATGAAGCCCTTTGTCATTTTTGAATAGAGATATAATCTATACATACAGTATGCATATATATGTATGTATATATGTATGTGTATTTAGTGAGTATAATATATATGTATTTGTGTAGGTACGTGTGTAATAAAAATTTTAAAGGGGTAACCAAGTTGTTATTGCTTCCTTAATAAATATATAGCCACTCTCTTACCTATTGTCTAGGCTTTAAATAAGCAGTTGAGATAAGGATAAATGTCACTTGATAAAAAGGTACAAGATCTAGGGCTGGAAAGATATCTCATAGGTAAGAGCACTGGCTGCTCTTGGAGAGGACCTGGGTTTAATTGCCAGCACCCACGTGGCAACTCATAACCATTTGTGACTCCAGTCGCAGCGGTTATGATACCCTCTTCTGGCCTGTGAGGGCAGTAGGCATGCATGTGGTGCACAAACATTCATGCAGACAAAACACCAATACATGTAATAAATTTATTTTCAAAAAGTAGCATGTTCTTCAGTATAAATGCCAAATGTAATGAGAGTATTAAAATTGTCTCATGGAAATTGTATGCTTGTAAAGAGAGCTTTGGAACCCAGATTCCTTACGACTTTCAGATGAGTCTACACTATGTATCATCTTAAGGATATTACAGATTGCTTTAGTGTTTTGATAAAATGTCTGTAAATGTCTATGACTTTATTTCCCCCAACCTGTTCTCAGGTCTCTAGTGGCTCTGTCACTAATATTGTCCATGCTCCTCTTCAAACCTGCTCCAATTTATATCTTGGATGAGGTGGATGCGGCCTTGGATCTTTCTCATACCCAGAATATTGGACAGATGCTGCGTACTCACTTCACACATTCTCAGGTAAGGACTACTCCAAAAAATGTCTCAGTAGAATTGAAATGGTCTTTGTGTTCATTTTATGAAACCAAGTCTTTTTAGTAATCATTGTTAAGTTAGATATTTGGGATTGGATTGGACTGGAGCTCAATGCTGGAGTCCCTGCCCATTATGCAAATTGTCAAAAAGGAGGGGTCAGTCTCCCTTGAAGGAAAGAACCAGACATTAACACTGTTGATTTAAGCATGATGAAGAACACAACTTAGAATTGATTTAGTGATGATATAACTGTTTTCTGTAGCTATTTGCCACAAGGATGCCAATCAACTGAAGCTACTTCAAGAATATACTTAAGGTTTCAGAAACATGTGGCACATAATGGGGGGACTGTAGTTTCTCTCGGCTAAAACAGAAAACCCTTCAAGCTAAAAAGACCTTAAAATAATTAATTGTTGCTGTAGAGCTGTAGCTGCCATATACGGTTGAATAAAACTAGATTTTGTACAGTTCTGGAGTCTCTACTCATTCTACTCACTCTAGAATACGTATTTATTATGGCAGATTTTGGGTACCTGCAGTGAAATGGTGCCTTTTCCTAAGTATACGAACTTGGACTCAGGTAGAATTGTAAGAATTTATAATCTTCTTTGGTATTATTAAATTCATCACATAGAAAATTATTTCACTAAATGATTAGAGCTAATAATAAAATAGGGAATGCTAGCCACAAGAGTCAGCTACTGGGAAATAATAACCTTAATAACACTGAAGGTAAAATGAAGAAACTTCTAAGATAAAAGAACATTGCTATCTATTTGGGTGCATAGGACCATAACTGTTTTCAGTTAGTATTTGAGGTTGTGCATTTTCTTGGTGGTATGTGTTTAAGGAAAGAACAGAATGACCTCCAGATAATTCTCTTTTTAAATTCAAATATAATGACATCATTTCTCCCTTCCTTTTACTCCCTTCTCCCTTACCATGTACCCTTACCTTACCCCCTCCCTACCTTGCTCTCTCAAATTGATGGCCTCTTTTTTAATTGTTACACACCACAAACTTATATTCCTAAATATATAAATGTACCCTGCTTAGTTCATATAATGTTACTTGTATGTATGAGAAGGCTTACTACTTGGTATTGAACAGACAATTATTGCAGAGGCTCTTTTTTAGTTACCTGTAGTTCTTTGTCTGCTGTGGATCCCCATGATGTTTCCCTCTTCTATATAAGCACATCTTTTGGTGTTGTCCTTATTTAGATCTTGTTTAGGCAGCCATTGTTACTGAGACTTTATGGGTGTAGCTTCTTGGACATTTCTAGGGGACACACTCTCATAGCAGCCTTTCTGTTCTTTTGGCTCTAACAGTCTTCCCTCCCCTTCCTCAGTATTGCCTGACCTTAGATGCAGGACTTGTGATACAGATGCATCACAACTGTGCACCATAAGTCACTTGTTCTCTGCATTGTGATCAGTTGTGGTTTTCTAAGAGAAATTTTGTTGATGAGGGCTGAGAGGTACACTTATCTGTGAATATAAGGATAAACATTCAGAATCAGGAATTATGCTAGTTTAGTAAATGGCAGTTGTAGGTTCTCTTGAAATCCATGACCTCATTAGCCCTGTTTAGTTGGCCAGGTTTCCACTGCCATAGATGATTTCCCTCTTGTTGTAGGCCTTAAGTTTAATTAGAGAGTTGTTGATTACTGCCAAAATATGCATGCCACTATTGTATCCTTAGGGTTATCATTGTCATGCTGGATAGGACTCTTGGTTGCTTCTCTTCCTTGGAAACTTGGATGGTACCTTCTGACACCATGAAAACTAGGCCTCAGGGAACAGGCTTTCAGGTCAAAACCATCGAGTATTCTTCAGATCCTGTGTCCAAAGTACATGGTGTCCTTAGCGGTGGGTACCTTCCACCAGGGCCAACAACAATAGCCTATGTAATGTTTTGGGAGTTTCTTAGACAATCCTGACCAACAACTCGAAAATATTAGTTTATTAGACGAGGAGCACATTGTCAGCCCAGATGGGATAATTTCATTTAATGTGTGTATTTATGTCTGTGTATAGATTTGTGTGTGTGTGTGTGTGTGTGTGTGTGTGTGTGTGTGTATACAATATTGAACTTGTATTGAACTGCCTTCCTAATTAAAGCCTACCACCACCCACAGTTTACCATTTATCCTGCTGTTCTGTCCCCCCACTACTGCACCCCATCCTGTCCCCCATGTTGTTTTGACGTTTTGGTTTCTGTGCTCCATTCAATTTTTAAATCCTCTTTAAGAGAGTAAACTTCTTTAAGAATATTCTCTTTAATGTTTTTGCTTTCTTTCTGTTCCCTTAAGTTCATTGTGGTGTCCCTCAAAGAAGGTATGTTCAACAACGCAAATGTTCTCTTCAAAACTAAGTTCGTGGATGGTGTTTCTACAGTAGCCAGATTTACTCAGAGTCAAAATGGGAGGATTCCAAAGGAAACAAAGTCCAAGGGAAAAGGACCCAAATGAGCGCATGCTACAAGTTCAGAGTACAGACTGCTCCCATTGACCTGTTTTTTACACATGAACTTTCAAGAATTTGAAGTCTAAGTTGTTTATATGGTAATGTTATCATTATTGTCTTACTTAATTCTTTTTATCACTTGTAAAAGAAGAATCCTCTTTTCTTACCTAGTGTGACTGTGCTCCAATTATTGTAGCTGTGATTACATGAATATCATCAATTTTTTTCTTACAAAAATCTTTTACGTATTAAGGAACCTGAGATCTGCCTAGTTTCTGTATGCAAAAGCCAAAATACAAAGAAACAGATGAAGTTATAGGAAAAATGTAGCTGATGTCAGCTTTTAACTAGTTTAATTTCTAAGGACAGTATTGATGAATTTTCTTTTGCTTATAAAATCATTTGAGCATGGATATTTATAAAGCATGTCCTTGGACCAACAAAGGGAACACAGCAATTATGCATGCACTGAGATGTTTGAGGCCAGTCCTGGTCCAGTCCTGTAGGGATACCATGCCAAAATCTCAGATGGGAAATGGAGCTTGAGAAAAATTTTCACTTTAATGATGTTGGACTATCATGTTTATGTGTGTGCAATAATTGGTCTTTGAGTGTTTTAATAGAAGCTCGGGAAGAAATGTATTGCACCATATTACACTTGTATTGCTCTATTAAAGTCCTCTAATATTTTTTAAGGTTTTTTATCAGACTTCTCATAATCTAATCATTAACCTTTTGGTGATTATAGGACCTAGCAGATTAAGTGAAAAGTGTATTTTCTAAGAATCTGGTAAACCTAAACAAATCTGCCTTTTCTACCAAAATAGCTCAAAGACTTGATGATTGATGTAATTCTTAGTCCTTCTGCTTGTCCAAGTCAAAGGGTGACACTCCTTTAGAAAGCAGGAGGCAGAACTAATACTCACCCTGAGATCCTCATCTGTAGTACTTAGTCTCTCTAGATAACATTTCCACATCAGCACCTCCACACTTGGAATCCTCAGAGCTCTGATGTGATCTAATATGATTTTACATGTTTGGGCCCATATTTCTTCCTGATACTTAAGCATTTGTTCCTTGGTGTTCTACTTTTTCTGATACATTATCCAGGCCCTGAGTTGGATATTTCTCAAACTTCATTTGCCATACATATCTGTGATATCCTTAAGTAATTTTTACCCTGTGACATATTGGAAATGATTTCATCTGGAGTGGTTCTGTCTATTGTGGGAGGAAAGAGACACTACACTGTAAATACTGACCTGTAGACAGTGTGGAGCACAGATAATGGACCTACACAGTGTTTTGTTTCCCACGGTGTTACAAACTGTTGGTCAAGACAGTTGTGTCTCTTCACACTGTCACTGATACAGTATTCTACTTTGGTCACAATCTAATCAAGGCCAGCTGTTAATATTTTGGATTAGGCAGCTATAAAATAGCACTGAATTGCTATTTTAGCCAGCATTTTTAAAATGACTTATAAGGTTGACCATTTTGTGTGATTTCCTTTCTTTGGCTATAAATTATTTCCTTGTATGCTTTTCTGTTTTTTTTGTATTATGTATAATTTTGCTCTTTGAAAATTCTTGTGCATATATTAAATTTCTGTGAGGCATATATTAAATTTTTGTAGTAGTGTTTTTTCAATATAAGAAAGTTGCGGCATTTCATATATCCATAAGACGTTAACAATAACTTAAGCCAGACGCTTTTCATTTGTATGTATTTTCTTACTTAGTCCTTATGTAACTCAGTGAGGTAATCTTTATCACTGAGGAAACTGGAGAGAGGTTAAGTAACTTGCACACAGTAATAACACTTAGTGGATGGCTAATTGTAGAAGCACTGCATACTCAGAATGACCATGCCTCATCCAAAAGTGCTTGGGGCCAGAAGTGTGTCAGATTTGGGAGATGCCTTATTTATTTTTCTAATACTGTGATAGAACTCCATGACCAAGGCAACTAACACATGGAAGTATTTAATTTAGAGCTCCTAGTTGAAGAGAGGTAGAGTCCACAACTGTCATGGCGGGGGCACGGTGTAAGTGGGCATGACAGGAGTAGAAGCTGTGAGCTCATTCTGACCCAGAGTAACTGCCAGGTTTGAAAAGCTACAGTGACAAACTTTCTGTTGATGAAGGTTATAGGGTTACATTTTATACTTTCTGTTGCCAAGGAGGAAACAGTACCTTCTAGGCCTGATCTGATTCTGAAGGCAGCAGATTGAACAGCTGGGAATACTACTTGACCTATGTACCATGTAACAGGGTAGCTTCAAGAAGGACACAAGAAAAGGCTTGGTAAAAAGGTAAAGCATCTTTATCCCTTAAGAACATTTGACAAGGCAGAGACTCCATGGTGTAAGTACTATTGTAAAGGGCACTGTGTAGAATTTACAGTAAACTCCAGTGGGATATTCACAGCACAGATCCATCCCTAAGGCAAGACCATGCCATCTACAGTAGCAACTTCACTATCTTCTGAAGCACACTGATGTGTTACCAGACCCTTGTAGAGGAGGAGCACCTAACCATGGGGTAGAAAATGATCATATAGCCCCAAAGCCCATTTTTAGCTCTGTTTTGCCAGATTTGCCAACTCATAATAGTCAGCAACAATAGATTTGAGGATGAAGTTGGTGCATTAAGAATAAATCCCCTCAGTGGGCCTAATATTCCCAGGTAATCCACCATTGCCTGCCTATCACACTTAGGGCTTGAGGGGAATCCCATCCTGCCAGTTGACAAGAGGAGAAAGCATGAGCTCCAGTCACAGATGAAAACGCTGCTTATGCATGAAATTTATAGTAAATGCCTGAGATATGAATGTGTTGAAAGATGTTGGCAAGTGGAAGTCCAATGGGGAGATTAAATACTGCACCTAGTAGTGCACTTTGTGTGAAAACAGAAGACCTGAAGTTAGAATGTACAAAGACTCCTAGGCAATGGTGAATGGCTTGTCTGGCTACGTAGAGACTATGAGGAGAAGTTTTGGCCGACTAAGTGCAACCCATCCTCCAAGGTACACAGATAGTATGTAAGTAGGTGTAAGAATGGTGACAGATGTAAAAATATTTGACTACTGCTACCACCAGAGACTCTCTACCAGGGAGGAGGCACCAAAGAGCTAAATGATCAGTGAGCTGGGCAACTATCAGCAAGATGGTGCTTCCAGCCTCCCTAGTATGGACATGGAGGTGCAGAATGCAATGGCATGTATGTTTTGCCCATTGGTGTGTGTTTACCTTTTTAATCACAGCTCATGGTGCTGCTGAGGGGTGTCTACTGGAGATAATGGTCCAGCATGTGGAAGGAGATAAGAAGCTTCACCCTTGGTTTGGAAACCAGCTACTATGGCTGTTGTTTGTCACTATGCTACAGAGTTTATACAATAAGAGCTTTGCTATGACCTTTTGGAAACTTACCAGATGATAGATAAACTTGATTGGGATAGGGGTAGATTTGGTTTAGGGGACTATTTGTCACAATTGTTGCAAATGCCACTGGTTGGGAGTCTTCAGCTGTCATCATGCAGGTTTTGGTTTAGCTCCCAAGAATTACTTTACGTACGATTGCATCTCCGCATGGGGAGGCCTACATCTAACAAATGGTAAGTTAAAATGGACCCAGGAAACAAGCCATTGTAGCCATTTTACTATTTGACAAAATAGACTTGAAACCCAAACTAATCAGGAGAGATAGGGAAGGATAATACATACTCATCAAAGGAAAAATCTACCAAGAGGTATTGCAATTCTTTACATCTATGCACCAAACACAAGGGCGCCCAAGTTCATAAGAAGCACAGCTACATCTTAAATCACATAGAGACCCTCACAGTGATAGTGGGAGACTTTAATA
>CABHPR010101978.1:0-22816 GCA_902168415.1 Peromyscus melanophrys | reverse complement strand
TGTGGAGTCCTCTACCATGTAAGTCCTGGCCATCAAACTCGGGTCATCAAGCTTAGTGGCAAGTGCCTCCACTCCCTAAGCCATCTCTCTATCCTGCACTTAAAAAAGAATTTTTCCCTTCTTTCTCTCTGAACTTCCTTTTAGGTAAATTCTGTTGTTCTGTTCATAAGTTCACTAATGTCTTTTTTCTTCACACTACTGCTTTTCCATTTCATGCAATTTCATCTTAAATCTTAAAAATTTTGTCTTTAGAAGTTCTGTTTTGAAAATCGATTTTACTTAAACCCATCGTATTCCTGTTTTCATTTCTATCCTGGACTCTATAAAGAACATAAGGAAAATATTACTTTGTATGTTGTTGATTGCTAATTCTGTATTTCTCAGGCTCTGCAGATTGATGTTTTTTTTCTGGTTTGAATTACAATTTTACTGCCTCTTAGAATATCCAGTAGTTTCATTAAATGAAAAATAGCTGTGAATTTTATATTCCAAAGTTTTAAATTTTGTTTCTTTAAAGAACATTGGATTTTCCCTAAAAGACAGTTTGCTAATTGGAGATGACTTTGTCCTTTCTAGACTTTCTAGTCTTAGATGACTTCCACACATGTGCAGGGTGGTCTTTTTTTCTAAGGCTGCTTTCCCCCTGTTTCTGTGATGTGGCCCACTTGGGGTCCTCTTGGTTGCCTTGTGTATTCAATAAGTTTTTCCCCTTCACAACAGAGAGAATTTGTTGATTTTCTGCCCAGTGTCATCTTTGAAAATCAATTGCTTTTTTATTTTTTATATTTCTTTGGATTCTCATCCTTTCAGGAAACGCTACCCTCCTTATGTACAGGTGTTTGTGTAGCTGACACTCAGGGAACCTGGTTCCGATTACATGAACTCTGTGAAACTCTGCTACAGAATTCCAGCCACCTTGGCCTGCTCACCTGTTCTGCTAAGTCAGCAAGATTGTGAGGCTCTCTTGGGTTCTTCCTCACTGTGTAGTTAGTGGAAATTGCTTCCTGCCCGAGAACCATCTGTTTCCTTTTTCTCTGCGTTCATGGTCCCCACACCTGTGTCTAAAATGGTCTTTTCCTATATTCTGTTCTGTGTGGTGGTCGTTTGCAGTGGGAGGATTGTTCCGGACATGTTTACTCTCTCATGGTCTAAAGCAGAAGTTAAATCATTCTAGAATGAGTTTTAACACCTTTGCAAAATTCCAAAGCTCTCAAGAAACTACATTTTCCTCACTATTGCTATGAATAATCTTGTGTTGTGTCTACTGTGGAAAATATTATTTACATTTTAGCTCAAAGAACCCATTACAACTTTAAATCAGAACTGGACAGAAAAAAAAATGTTTCATACCTAACAAATTTTATAAATTAAGGAAAAAGTTTTCTTGAGAATATAAAACTGACTATATTATTGGATAATAACTGTAAATATAAAAATTCTATAAATATAAAGATATTATTTAATATTTTCATAAAAATATAAAGGAATAAAGTGACAGGGGGTAAGGACTAAAATAAACTATTTGATCTAGAGTTGTATTTATTTAAAGTTTTTTCATACAATATATTTTGATCATGTTCCCTCCCACTCCTCCCACATTTTCTCCACCTCCCCACCCTCCTAACTTCATGTTCTCTCTCTCTCTGTCCCTCACTCTCTTACTCTATCCAAAGAACAAAAAAAAGAAAAAAGAAAAGAAAAATTAAAGCAAAAACCCACAGAAAGAGCCAATGAAGGCCATTAGTATTTGAAAATACATTTCTTGTGACGTTAGAGGGTAGAGATATTGAGCTTAGATTATGTCGGGAATGGGCAAACATTAATTATAAAGGTAGGCTTCGTAGGTAGTTAACTTACTATGCTGTCATAACTACTCACCCCTTTCCTTATATAGTTCAAAAGCAACCATAGATGATACATAAACAAAGGAGCTAGCTGGCTGTGTTCTTAGGAAACCTTATTTATAGACAATGAAATTCAAATCTCATAATTTTGATGCTCAAAATATTCTCTTTTTGCTTTTTCCAATTGTTTTAAAATATAAAAACTATTTTCAGCTTGCAGACTATAAATAAACAGGTGGCAAGTTGGCTTTGGCTCATAGTTCATGGCTTTGACAACGCCTGCCCTATCCGATTAAAGTTTCCAGTAAGATGGTGGATCCCCAGTAGATTGATGCATTGTATTTTAGTTGTGATATTTTTACTTGAAATTATTCCCTGTTATTAAATTGAATAGTAAAGTAAAACATGTTTGTACCTGTAGGACTTTTGAGAGAGAATATAGTGCCAAAGGTTATATCAGAAGCTGGGCATTATGGCATGTGCCTGTATACCCAGTTACTCAGGTGAGCTGAGGACTTTGATATCAACCTGAGCAGCATAGTGAGTCAGTCTCTCTCTGTCCGTCTGGTTCGTTCTTTCTTTCTTTCTTTCTTTCTTTCTTTCTTTCTTTCTTTCTTTCTTTCTTTCTTTCTTTCTTTCTTTCTTTCTTTCTTTCTTTCTCTCTCTCTCGCTCTCTCGCTCTCTCGCACTCACCAAACAAAAAATTGCACCGGAGATCCTCAGCAAGCTAGAGAACTAGCACTAATATCTAGCTCATCTCTCTACCAGCTTTCACCTTGTCTCTTTTTAATCATGCACGGCTGGATTCCTTCCTCCGTGTTGTGTTTTAGTGTGCCTATTAATACAGTTCTGAAATTAGCACATATACATGTTCTAAATTTAATTATCATGTTAGTTACTTTTATCATTGTGCCGGCAAAATACCTAGTTAACGCTGCTTGAGGAAGGCAGTGCTTACTTTGGCTCATTTTTGAGGGTATAATCCATTGTGGCAGGGAAGGCATGAAGGCAGAGCATTTGACATCTGGTTACATTGCATCTTCTGTCAAGAAGAAAGGTGAATCCTGGTGCTCAGTTCGCTTTCAGTCCAGGACCTCACTCCTTAGAATGAGGACATGGACGTTTTGAGTAGGTCTTCCCACCTCAACCCAATCTAGAAATTTTCTTACAGATTTGTCTCCTGGGTTTTTCTAGACCTGTTGAGTTGACATGACAATCATTGTTAGCCATCACAATTATTTTGTGGTGAAGTTGACCTGGACTTAATGAACAAAAAGTTCTTTTTCATATGATTTTTAACTTCATATTAATTGCACTTACAAGATTCTGGATTTTCTACTCTTGGTTTTCAATCGTGGACCAAAGCTTCCTTTCATCATTGCCTGCTCTTCTGGAATGTCTTCCACATAACTCTGTTGGCCTGTTAGATAGAATAGGAAATATATTACAAACCCTTGGCTATCCTGAACTAATTTTGTAGACCAGTCTGGCTTTGAACTCAGAGATCTGCCTACCTGTGCTTCTCAAGTGCTGGGATTAAAGGCATACACTACCACCACCTGGTTTACAATATGTCTCGAACAGAATTAATATTTATAGGCTTATTTTATTTGGTGTTACGTTCATAAAGTTTTTTTCAAGCCATACTTTTGAAAGCATAATTCATTACTACCTTTTAACATGTATGTCCTCCATACAAAATTCTTATAAAATGGTTTCCACTTATGTTTGGCTCTTTATGTTCAGTTCCAACTTGGGCATCAGTTAATTGGAAGGCTGTTTTTAATGCACTGTCCAAAGATTGCATCTCTAGCAGGCTGTGTTGGCTCATGCTTATAATCCCAGCACTTGAGAAGCAGAGGCAGAGGCAGAGACAGAAAGATAGCTGTTAGTTCAAGGCCAGCTTGGTCTGCACAGTGAATTCTAAGGTAGCCTGGAACTGCATAATGAAGCCATATCATTAAAACCTTAAACAAATAAATAATGCACCTCCATCTTATAATTTATACTTGACACCCAATTTTATTTTTTCAGAGCATTTATTACCATCTGAAACTTGTTGTCATCTTCCTCTTCCTCCTCCTCCTCGTTTTCTTCTTCTTCTTTAGAATATAACTATGAAAGGAAAGTTCTTGTCTTTACTTAAAACACTGATTTTAACCATAGCGGATCCTAAGTATGTAATTTATTTATATGTGGTTAGTTGAAAAACGAATAAGTAAAATTTGTGCTGATATCTAATATGCTAGCATGCATTATAAATCTTCAAACAGTGCAGTGAAAATAACTGTCCACAGAAATGCTTATTCTTTAGTTATTTTAGAACTGAGTTTATTTGTATTTTTTTCTGTTTTATAATATATTTTCACAAACAAGTTACAAAAATAATTTATTTCCTGAATCATTTAAGAGTAACTTACTAACTTTTGGCCCATTACCTCTGAATACTTTAGAGCAGTGGTTCTCAACCTGTGGGCCAGACCCCCTTGACAAACTTATCTCTGAAAATATTTAAAATTCATAATAGTAGCAAAATTGCAATTATGAAGTAGCAACAAAATTTTATGGTTGGGGGTCACCACATATTTAACTGTATTAAAGGGTTGCCACATTAGGAGGGTTGAGAAATACACTCTTTTAGAGTATATTTTCTATAAAGACGTTATTGCATATATACAATTACATAATACATTTTTTTATAATAAAGTTTTTGTGGGTTTTTTGTTTTTTGTTGTTGTTTTTTGGTTTTTCGAGACAGTTTCTCTGTGTAGCTTTGCGCCTTTCCTGGAACTCACTCTGTAGCCCAGGCTGGCCTTGAACTCGCCTGGCTCTGCCTCCCGAGTGTGCCACCACCATCCGGCTATAATAAAGATTTTTAATTCTACATGTTAGGTTGCTTCTGTACAACTCTGTGCAAGCTCTGGAATTTGGTGCTGTAAATCCCCAGAAAGCAGGGAGCCTCAAAAAGCTACATATATATTCCTTTTAATTCATTGGCTGACCCTTATCTTCATGTGTACTAAAGGGCACTCCTAGGATATAGTGGAAAATAATATATTGTTGTTTTGTTTTGTTTTGTTTTTCAAGACAGAATTTTTCTGTGTAACAGTCCTAGCTATCCCAGAACTCACTCTGTAGACCAAGCTGGCCTCAAGCTCACAGAGATCCACTTGCCTTTGCCTCCCAAGTGCTGGAAAATAATGTTTTTAGTGAAGCTCTTGAGCAGATATTTCTGATCAGATATGGAATTTGAGACCTTCCAAGATAGAATTATTTTTTGTTTGTTTTTAAAATACAACAGATTTTTTCCAATTCAAGCTTAGAATGTTCTACTTTAGAAGTACTATGTCCAAGGCTTTAAGGATTTATCCCAGGATTAAGAGAAATACTTAAAACTATCCTCCCTAATAAAATAAAACTAAGTTTCCAGAAGCTGAAGGTGTCAGCTGTTATTTACTGCACTTTAGAAGAGAAAGGAGCATCATTCAAAGAAAGATAAAATCTGTGGTGACTACAACATATTATCCATATTGTTCCATGTATATTAAAGTTGCCATGCATGTGATGACACAAAAATAAATTATCATATAAGAGAAAAATGAAAAATCTAGATGAAGTCAGTAAACAATAACTTAGAAATCAGCTATTGTAAGTATGGCTAAAAAGCTTAAAGGGGGCCTGTGAAATGGCTCAGTGGTTAAAGGTGCTTGCTGCCAGCCCTGAAGACTTGAGTTTAATCCCTGGGACCCGTGGAATAGAACAAAGAACAGACTCCTGCACGTTCTTCTGTGACCTCCACATCCAGACTCTCTGGTAAAGGTGGAAGGAGGGAACCAGTCCCATAAAAATGTTCTCTGACCTCTACTCAGCTGTATTTTGCAGCCCTTTATTTTGACACAGGGTCTCTTTATGTTGCCAAGGCTGGTCTCAGATTGAAGCCTTGAACTTGAAGTCTTTGTACCTCAGTGTCTTAAATAGTGGCACTACCATATCCAGCTTTAAAAAGGTCTTACCTCAAAAATTTGTTTTCAATGAATGTTTCCTTTGAAAATAAAGATTAAACAAATACAAATTCAGACAAATGAAAAATTAGGTAGTCCATTGTCAATATAAGTACACTATTAAAATGCTAAGAATTTTTAAACTGAGAGACAACGGTATTAGATAAAAAACTTGGGTCTATGGAAGAGATGAAATATAAAAGATCTCTCTTTTTGTTGCTTTGTTAGATTGTGGTTTTATAATGCACATAGAGTTTAATATGTGATTGCAATATACAAAGGAAGAATTACGGTATATGGCTGATATTTCAAGATTCCGATTTGCTCATTTAACTTTAGATAAATTGTGATAATTTGAGAATGCATGTTGTAATCTTTATGCCATTAAATTAAGACACTGAAAAATACTAAGATTAAGGCAGTGAAAGAAACAAAACAAAAAAGGAACAGAAACAGAAGAAATAGGAAACATTTAAATGGTAGTTTTGAACCCAAGCATTTCAATATTAAATATAAATGGACTAAACTCTCCATTAGGAGTCAGTTTCAAAGTGCATAAAGATTATAGATCCTAACTATATCATATCTACAAATCAGACATTTAAAATGAGAAGATTGAATTATTTGAAATTTTTAGCACTTTCCATTTTATGTTTTCAGGTGAGTGTTCTTTGACTCTGTTATAATAGGTCATCTGCAAGTCCAAGAATAAAATATTCAGCAAAAATAATTTGGGAAGCTTAATTGACTGGTACTGTAAGAGTAGCCAAAACCTATCCTTGGGGAATTATTTTTCTGTCACTGTGTACTTTTTGATATTCAATTTTAAAAGTAAAATAGCATCAAGTACATTTTTCTTTTCTGAGGACTTACAGTGGAAAGAAAACTAGATATTTTTGTCACTGTTCTTCAAGACTTACATATTTTTGTAATCCCGACATAGTGCTTAATATTGTGTCACATTAATGTTATAAGCACTATAAAAGTTAAGAATACTATAACTATGTCCAGTTTAGATAACATTTGATAGAGTACTTTCCAAAACTTCTCTCTTTTAAAGTGCTTTTTAAATTTTAAAATGTATTGGAGAATTTAATTTTATACTATGTAAGCATGATCAGGAATCATTTTCTATTTTGGTTATAAGGCTAGCCTTTAATAGCTGAGCCATCTCTCAAGCCCCAGGAATCATTTTAGAGTAATAATATTCATCTTTCAGTTTCTCTTCCAGTCATTTTTCTTTTATTGATGTTGTGTAAAAACTATATTGCAAGTTTAGAACTCTTACATTAGATTCCCAAGAGTCAGAAGTAGGTAAAAATTGTATAACTATCTTCAGCCTGTTCTTAAATATATTTTATGCTTGAATTTCAAATCACTAACTGGCTAATTAAATGTTTGCATTTGGAGATAGCTGGAGCAAATATTTCTCAGTCAATAAATACCAACAAGTTTGTTGTAAAATGAGTCTCAGGACGATCAAATAAAGTTTTATAAAATCTTTAACATCCGTATTTTTTAGGTTCTTTAAGGTATTTGGTTTGTAATAGGACAGGGGCGTTCTCAAGTGTGTGAGGTTGTTTGTCTCCACCTAAATAAAGAAGTTACTTGTTACGTTAATTAGATGATTCATAACTGTGCTTAGTGAGGTAAATTCACAATATCCAAAGACAAAGAAACAAATTCACTGTCTTTTAAATTACTTGGCCCTTCGGCTTACATGTTTTATTTTTTTTCTCTTGCAGTAAACATTGGTATCTATAGAATACAGGAATGAGAGACAAGGAAGAAAGGACATTCATCATAAGAAGATTTGAATCACTTGGGAATTTTAAAGAAATGTAACACTCGCTGCTAAAGTACCTTGGTCACCAGAATGAACGAAGTGCTTCAGAGTTAAATGGTAACCAGAGTTCTCCTTTCATGTTGTTCCACAAAAGTTGTAAAGTACTGGAAAGGACTCCTTTTTAAGTTTGAATATTAGCCGTACAACTGCCAAACTGTGGAAGAAACTGTTGTTCTTTTTTTTTTTTTTTTGGTTTTGGTATTTTTGAGATAGGGTTTCCCGGCATAGCACTGGCTGTCCTGGAACTCTCTCTGTAGACCAGACTGGTGTCGAATTCATAGAGATCTGCCTGTCTCTGCCTCTTGAGTACTAGGATTACAGACGTACACCATCACCACCGCCCGGATAGGAAACTGTTTTATCTCACAACTTAACTTTGTCAGGCTTCTATGGTCCTTAATGTTTGTTCAAAAGAATTACTGGGTTCTTTACTCCAGCTTCTTGACAAGAAACATAAGCTCATTTGAAAGGAATATGATCTATACTGTCTGTCAATCAAACATGTTTTCCCTTTCCAACATATAAGCCCAATGCCCTAAAGATTTGGTAGTTCTTTTCATACACAATTATCTTCTGAGTTTTATTTTAGTTTCTTTACTTGATATCAGGTCTGTTCTTTCATGTTTGAAGTTTTAATGTCATATTTATTTTCTTTTTTGACCCTTTCTACCTTTAAAAACAAAAACAAAAACAAAAAAATAGAGCATCCAGAATAGAAAAAATGAAATTTGAAGAGACTAAAGTTTTTCTTCTTTTGATATTTAGAAGACTGATGGCAAGCATGGCTGAAAACACATTTGAAGACTTGGATAATCAGTTCCTTAACTCTTGACCTTAGGCCAAAATTGTTGGGATGCATGTTTAAAAAGATTCATACATTTGCAACTTCTAACGATGTCCAAGCCATACCTTTGAATGTGGTCTGTGCATACAAGTGTGTGTTTGCATACTTGTTCCACAGTCAACATCAGGCTCTAGCTCAGGACTCTTCACCTTACTTATCGAGCAGTATGTGGGTTTCTTTTCTGTTGCTGTATTAAAATACCCTGGCAAAAGCAACCTAGGGGAGAAAAGGTTTATTTTAAGCTCTCAATTTCACATTAGAGTCTGTCATTGCAGGAACTTGAAATAGCCAATCCCATCCACAGTCAAGAGCAGAAGGAAAATAAACACAGGCAATTCTTATGCTCAGCTCACATTCTCCGCTCTACACAGTTCAAGATCTCCCTGCCTAGGGAATAATGCCACCCTACAGTGGGTAGGTCTTCTGCTTCAATTAATGTACAAAAATGTGCCCACAGGCTAGCATGATCTAGACAGTTCCCAAAATTGTGTTCCTGGGAGATTCTAGATTGTGTCAGTTAGTTGATAATTAAAATTAACCTCCACAGGCAGGAGTTGAACCCAGGTCTTGCCAGTTCAGCAAGGCTAACTAGCCGGTTTGTCTAGGGTTTGTTTCCCAAACCCTGGGATTACAGGAGGGCTGCCATGCCTCCACAGTGTTTATGTGGGCACTGTGAATTTGAATGTAGGTCTTCATGCTTACACAGCAAATGTTTTTACAGCTGAGCCAACTCTCTAGCCCCTAACTGTAACTTTTATTCACTGGTTGTCATTTGGTTTTGAGTGGTAACCATTTGTTTGCTTGGGTACTGTGTATTAGTAAATGAGATTAGTTGACTAAATCTACTTCCTTGCTGTTGAATGCAGGGAATGTTAAAAGCTGATCGATTGACAGTATTATGTACTAGTCCTGATGATTCTAAGGAAATCATTTAAGTTCATAAATCATGTACCAAAGCATGAATGGATGTTCTAATTACTCTTTCCTGCACTGATTTTAAAAATTCTCTAGTTCTACTTGTAGTTAGAGCTTTTCTAGGATCTTGTCTTTCATAGCTATTTAGTCACATTCATCCCTTTGTAAATGTCCAGTTAATTCTTTCTAGTCTTCAACTATTATAAAAAAGAAAAACACCTGAAGTTCTAGAGAGCAACCTTTCAAACACAACAGAAACCAGAGTGTTCAGTGTTCACTCATTCAGGTGTAATAATACATGAAAAGCAATCAGATTTGCTTCATTAATAAAGTAAGTTTATTATATTTTAGTATGTCTACTTCTATAATCTTTAATCATTTTTATTACTAAACGAAAGCCATACAACATTGTCATATTTTATTGTGATATGTTTACCATATTTTGTAGAATTCCTAATGCTATTTACATCCATTTCTCAATGTTTCTCAGTAACTTTGGGTAGGCTCATTAAAAGTCACAGTATCAATTGTACTTTTCTAATCATTAATTGCCACATTTTAAACTACTGGATTTGCTATTATGGTTAAAATATTAACAGGGGAACAGTTTAAAACTTTACTTCTCTACAAAGTAAAGCAAAAGAATTACATTATTTGTTCCACTTAACCCCAGTTCTGAAGTTATGTACCATGTCCAAGAGATACATAGAATTAAAGACCATTTATATAGTATGTTTTTGGCCCATCTAAGCCAAATGTCTCAAGTCTACAAACTAAAAAGATTTGAATAAGATTTAGTTATACAGCTCTTGGAATTCTACCTTACATAACTAGAAATTTAGATTTTCAGTTGAATAAACTATCATGGTCCCTTTAGAGAAGATGAAATGTAAAGGTTGACATTCTAGCTAGGTAATATTAAGGTTAAGTCAGCCTTAACTTTAATGCTTAAGTCAAGCATCCAGTTTTAAGTTCATTTGGTTAGCTGTAAGCTGTGATCCTTGTGGATAGTTAGAAAAAGAGTACACTGAAAAGCTTGATCTGTCTAGAACCTTACACTTGTAAAGTTTAATAGGCCTTGAAAGCATCCATTGCAATACTTCTTATTAGGAAAACCATCCATATAAAAGGAAGCCTATGTTTAATTTGCTCAGTCAAAACAACTTAAAATAATAGTAACTAGTGTTATTGAATGCTTACCATGTGTCAAGCATTAACATTAGCTTTCAATTTGCTGTGTATTAGTTGCTTTTCTGTTGCCATGATAAAACACCATTGTCCAAGGCAACTCAGAAAAAAAAAGTTGATTTGGGCTTATAGTTGCAGAGAGTTAGAGTTTGTGACGGCAGAGTGAAGGCCTGGCAGCAGGAGGAGGAAGCTGAGGGCTCACATCTTGAACCACAAATACTAATCATTGAGAACAGTCTTGAAATGGCAGTACTTAAATTCTCAAAGCTGGCCTCCAATCACATCACATACTTCCTCCAACAAGGCCACACCTCCTAAACCTTCCTTCCCCAAGGAGTGCTACCAATAGGGACCAAATATGCAAGTGCCTGAGACTATGGGAGACATTTTTTTTTATTGTAAAAAATGTTTTCAGACACTATATTCTGATCACAATTCCCCTCCTCCAACTGCTCCCAGATCCTCCCCACCTCCTCACCCACCCAACTCCCTTGACCTAACTTTCTCTGTCTCTTTAGAAAACAAAGATGCAAACAAATTAAGCAGAATAATTATAATAAAAAGAAATACACACACAAAAAAACAAAACCCATAACAGTACAAAATTGGAAACCATAATATACAAGCAAAATGCCAGTAAAACAAAAAACAAAACAAAACAAAACAAAAAAATGCCTGAACAAGCCAATGTGAGAAAAAACATCTACAAAAATACCAGGGTTTGTTTTGTGTTGGCTATCGCTTTTGGGCATGGAGCCTGCTCTTAAGTGTGGCTGATATACGCAGTGAGACTCCATTGGAGCGAGCTAATTTTTCCTTTCCAAGTGAATGTCAGTTGGAGATAGTTTCTTGGTTAGGGGTGAGAGCCTGTGTCCATTTCTCCATTTCAGCACTGGGACCCTATCTGGCTTGAACCTGTACAGGCTTTGTTCCTGCTGCCAGTCTGTGAGTTCATATGTGCATCAGTCCTGTTGTATCTGGAAGACATTGTTTCCTTGGAGTCATCCATCCCCTCTGGCTCTTACCATCTTTCCACCTCCTCTTCTGCATAGCTTCTTAGCCCTGAGAGAAGGTAGTGATGAAGACCCCGTCTCATTTAGTAGTGTTCCAGAGTCTTTCACTCTCTGCACATTGAGCACATCTTATTCAAACCGGCACATTCTGCCTTCGTCTATTTGGGTTGTTTTAAAACAAAATGCCTGTCTCTAGATGACTTATAAACAACAGAAAATTGTCTCTCTCACTTCTGAAGGCAAGAAAGTCTGTGATAAAGGCACTCATGAACTAGACTGTCGTCGGAGTGTCTATCTTTGCTCATGAATGGTTTCTTGTCCCTATATCCTGAGAAGGCACAAACAAGTTTTCTAGGGTTTCTTGTCTAAGGGCACTAATCCATTAATCGGACACTTCCCCCCTGACCTAATTACCTGTCAAAGGCCTTACTTCCAAGTACCAAAACATTGTCAACTTAGAATGTGAGAGAGATCTAAGTGTTGATTCTGTAACATGTGCATTATCCTTAACTCTCATGACCCTACTTGACTTGGGTGTTATTGAAGAGTTCCATTTTACTTTTATGAGAAACTTATTCTCAAATAAGTTAATTGAATTGACCACCATCAAATGACTAGTTAAAGGTAGAGCTAGGTCTGCCTGACTCTATACCCTGAACTCTTAGCCACACGTTCACTCCATGACTTTATTCTGCTTTATAAAGATTTAAACAGAACCTACTGGAGCTGTTTCTTTCATACCTAGTTGCACCTATGGAGACAGTATTGCTATTAACAGCTTGTTTTTGCAAATCAGTAAAACTCTTGAAGGTGTAGAGTTGGTTTTTCTGCAGCATCTAATTTGTTTTATCAATAATTTAAGATTCTTTTATTTCCTCAATAACTTATACATACTCAGTATGTATAACTATAGATTATTATCTTAACTGTGGACAGTTGAGCAAGATAATCACCAAAATGTCAATAATGTTGAGTAACAGGCCTGTGGCTAATTGTACATGCCTTATACTATTACAGAATTTTTTAATGTTTTGCATCCACCTTGTGCTTTAAATATCATAAAAGAAATGTTATTTTTATTTTATATACAAATAGAACAAAAAAGCCTGTGATATTCTCTAAGTCAGTAGTGGAGATGAGTTCTTGAGTTACGGCTTTGTTCTTTCCACAGAGCGAGCCACTGATGTCTTAAGTCCTGTTGTGTTTTGGAAGAATGTGACTATCATTGTTTAGTTTTCAGATGTATTTTCTAGACTTTTGTTGGCAAACAACCATATCCATGGGCATATCTACTCTGAAGTTTTTGAAATTCTTTGCTGTTGGAATAATTGCCTCAGAAATACTTTGCAGTCAATTACCAAGCAATGACTGTCTCATGTAGAAAGTCTGCTCCCATGCTTGCATGTCCAGCCAGACAATGCAGAACAGTACCATGCAGGAAGACGGCAGTCATGCTGTGTGGGATCAGTTCACCTCTGATAACAACATGGTAAAATGACCCTGAAATTGGATGTCTCTGGACAGCTTTTGAGGGGTGGGTTTGTTTTGATGGTATTTTGTTGTCGTGGATGGGTTTGGTTTGATGGTATTTTGTTATCTTTTTAGTTCTTTTTTTTATTTTTATTTTTAATTATTTATTTTTATTTTGTATACATTGGTGGTTTTCCTGAATGTATTTATGTGTGAAGGGGTTGGATCCTGGAATTACACATAGGTATGAGCTGCCATGTGGGTGCTGGGAATTGAACCTGGGTCCTCTGGAAGAGCAGTCAGTGCTCTTAACCACTGAGCCATCTCTCCAGCCCCGTTTTTAGTTCTTTCAGAAGTGACTTCACTTAGTGCCTAGCTCTCAGGTTAGGAGTACTGGAAAAGGTCAGGACCTGCAGCAGTTGTGACCGAGATGATTAATGTGGATGTTAAGGACACGTTTTCATCTTCTGATTCATTGTACCAACTGTAATTAGCAGTAAATGTTGAAGCTAATTAGTCAGAATATCTCTAAACATATGAGTGATGGAAGAGCACAGTAAATGCAGATACCACTTCATTTCTGTTTGAAAGGGAAATTCATTCTCTGTTTTCAGATGTTTTCTTTCATTATTTTATATGTGTAGGTACTTTCTCTGCATGTATGCTTGTACACTGTGTGCATGCTGATGCCTGTGAGAGCCAGAGGAGAGCATTTGGTCCCCTTACAGATGATCATAAATCACTATGTTGGTGTTGGGAATCTAACCCAGGTACTCTGGAAAAAAAACAGCCAGCTCTTGTAATCACTAAGCCATCTTTCCAACTCATCCTCCATCTTTGTAAATGGTGAAAAATTGCAGATGTACAGAAGTTCTTGCAATTAGACAGTCTTTTCATTCCCAACCCCAATAGTACTTTAATTCTGAAGTAATGTCCAGGTATTAGCAGACAAATAAAGGAGAAAAGAAATCCCATTATCATTCTGGTTTGTACCTTTTGAAGAATAACAATTCTGGTACTTGGTCATCACAACAAACCCATCTAAAAGTGCCAGTTACAAAATGAAAAGAAGGTCATCACTAAAGAAACTTGTTTTTCTTGGAGTCAGGTCTAGCTTTTGTTCTCTTTTATTGGTTTGCTGTATAAAAAAGAAAAACAAAACACACAAACAAACAAACAAACAAAAACCAAAAACATTTAGGTGCTATAGCACACACTAATGATGTACTATAGCTCATTGCACACCCTGTGCCTAAAGGAAAACAAGACACAGAGCCTTTGTTTTGATGCAAAGAGGAGGAAATGCCATCGGTATCTTTATGTCCAGATTGATTTTTTGCCTGCTTTTTCTTCTGTTTTCCACTGTACATCTGCCAAGAATGTAAAGACACTAAGGCTCCTGGATATTTATGCTGTCTACCCCAATTATCAGGCAGGAATTTGCAAACTAAAACAGTCCCAGTGAGATTCTACTTCCCATTGGTGAGGATAACTATAATAACAAATATTTCAGTTACTCCTTTTAATGTGTGATGACAGAAGACAAAAGAAAATAAGCTTTGGCAGGAACATAAAGAACTTTGAGCCTTATGTATTACTAATGGAAATAGGAAATATTTGTCATTGTGTAAAAGGTTGGTGTTTCATCACAAAGGTAAGAGTGGGATTGCCATATGACACAACTGTTCTTATGTTTGCTACACATTGAAAAGTAATGAAAACTGGTCTCAAACATTTTACACAAATGTTCACAGCAGGAGTATTCACCAAAGCCAAAAGATGGAAACCACGTGAGTGTCTACCAGCATGTTTGGGTTAACCAGTGGTAAATTAGTAACAGAAAAATAATCTGAAAAATCCTTAACTATGTAGAAAATAAGGTCTCATATAGTTGCTGTATAAAAAAGAATAAAGTTGCCTTGACCTTGCCAAAGATGATCTTGAACTTCCGGTACTCACTCCTGCCTCTACTCACTGGGTGTTAGAATTACAGGAATGTGCTGTATCACCTGCATTCTTTAGTGCTAGTGATCAAACCTAAGGCTTCATGCATCCTAATAAGCACTCCACCTACTCAGCTATTTTTCCAGCCCTAGCAGCCTACTTCTAAATGACTCACGGATCCAAGAGGAACTCAAAGGGGAAATTATAAAATATTTTTAATTTCATGGAAATGAAACCTCAGCATCTCAAAATTGTGGGCTATTGCTGAAGCGGTGTGAGACTTCAAGCATTAAGTGCTTAATTAGCAAAGTAAAAGGGACTCAAACTAAGAACTTAAGTGTTTATGTTATGAAAATAGAAAAGGCTGACTAAATTATACCCAGAGCAAACAAGGAAGAAATTAATGAAGAATAAAAATTACTGAAATTAGTAGAAAACAAAAACAATAAAATTAACCAAAAGATGAGTCTTTGAAAGGATGATTAAATTGTCCCTTTGGCCCAATTAATGGGGAAAAGAAGCCATAAACTACCAAAAGAATGAATGGGGAGATAGCACAGATCTTACACATATGAAAGGACAATAAAGGAATTCTATTAACAAAACATTATGCCCATAAATTAATAACCTTAAAAGGAAACATTTCTTGATAGACCCTAAAGAGTCTTGTAGGTATTGAAGAAATTAAAATTGACATTAAGTTTCCTATTAAAGACAATTCTAGGACGAGATGCCTTTTACTAGAAATCCAAATCAATAAAATATTTAATAAATTATCAATTCTATTCTAATTTTGCTAACAAAACACAACACACTTGTAAGCCATTCTTTAAAAACTTAAAAATTTTACTTGATGTATATGTATTGTTTTGCCTGCATGTCTGTAAGTATATTACATGCCTGTCTTGTGTCCATAGAAACCAGAAGAGGGGAACTGCAGATACCCTGGAACTGCAGCTACTAATGGCTGTTAGTCAGCATATGTGTGCTGGAACTGAACCCTGGTCCTCTGCAAGAACAAGTGTAGTTAACCTCCAAGCCATCTCTCCAACCCCACTTTCTAACTCACTTTATGAAATCAGGATTGTACCAAACATGTGAAATGGATTACTAAAAAGAAAACTAAAGCTATGGGCACAGAAAATCCTCAAGAAAATACTAGCAAATCTAACCCAACAGCAAGTAAAATTGATAATACATTATGTCTAAGTGGGCTTTATCCTAAAAATTCAGGTTCCTTTCATCTTCATGGGAAAAAAATAATACAATTCTCCATCTCGACAAATTAAAAACAACTCTGGTATGATTATATATCTTAGTAATTAGGTACTTCTGGGCATGATGTTTCATGTCTATAATCCCAGACAATTTGAAGGCCGTGGTAGGGGGATTGTTACAAATTCAAAGTCAGCCTGAGATACAGAGTGAGACCCTGTCTCAAATAACAACAATAATAATTAGTTACCATGTCAGTTCATAATTAAAAAACAATGGTCTCAGCAAACTAGGGATAGAACAATGCCCTTCATTCTTAGCAAAGGGCATAGACATGCATTTGATAGCCGGCATGCTTAAAGGTGAACGTCTGTCTGCATGTTTCTTTCCTAAGATTGGAAACAAGGCAAGGATGCCATAGCCATCTCACCAAAGAAAACAAAGCTCTCTGTATTTGCAAATTAAATCATTTTCTCTATAGAAAATCCAAGAAAATCTACAAAAAGTCTAGAACTGACAATAATTGTAATAGCAAAGTCTCACAATTCAGCATCATATAAATATCAAATTTCTGCCTGCTGTTAATAACTGGAAGTTGAAAATATATAAAACAGTAGCACCGCAATATATGAAATACTTGAGTATAAATTGAAAACAGGTATTGAGTCTATGCTGAAAACCTATACTCACTCATGAAGGAAATCAAATGAGACCCCAATGAATATAGTTTCTGTGTTCAACGTTTGGGACAGGTCATATGTTAATGATTTCAACTGTTCTATTGACTAAATGAAATCCAGTTAGTCCTAGTAAGAATTTTTTGTAGTAATTAACAAGTGCATGCAAGTGTATGAGTATGTGTTTGTGTGTATATATGCATATGTGTGCATGCACAGGTGAATGTGATGCTCAGAATGGGCTTTGGACCTAAGGCCTGTGAGTATCTTAGGCAAGCACTCTAACACTAAGCTACACCCCAGCCCTCTTTTCACTTTTATTGTGAGACAAGGTCTCACAAGTTTCCCAGGATACCTATCTGTCTTGCTGTCTCAGCTTACCTAGTAGCTGGAATAATAGACCTGTGCCACAGAATCCATCTTGTTTAAGCTGATTCTAATTTTGGAGAGCTGAACATGGTAGCACTTGCCTATAATCCAAACTCTTGGGAAGGGGAGGCAGGAGGATCGGGAATATTCAAAGCCATCCTTAGCTACATAATGAATTTGAGGCCAGCTGGAGCTGTGTGAGACGTGTCTTAAATATACACAGGCAAATAATAAATAAACAAAATTTATTTGGAAAGAGAAACTAAAACAATATAACATTGATTGAAACAAAATTGGAAAGTTCACACTAGTTGATTCAAAGAACAGCTAGGAAACTAAAGTAACCAATCTATTATTGTTTAAAAGTCCCCTAGATCTGTGGATAGAATAAACCATTTAGAAATACAGAGAAGTGGGGAAGGAAAGAAAGAGAATCCTTTTTTTTTTTTTTTTTCTGGTACTTCTGAAACAGGTTTCTCTGTGTAGCTTTGGTACCTGTGCTGGATCTCTGTAGACCAGGATGGCCTCGAACTCACAGAGATCTGCCTGGCTCTGCCTCCCGAGTACTGAGATTAAAGGCGTGCGCCACCACCGCCCAGCTGAGAATGTATTTTTAACAAAGTGCAGAGATAACCTATTGAAATAATGTCTTTAACAGCCATTCACTTAAAAATTAAGCCAAATTTGGCTCTTTGGCTCATATTTTGTCATAGGACTTAGGGATAAATGAGGGGGCAGGAAATAGAAGAGATTCACTTTTTAGGAGTTGGGAGATGGGTGCTGCAAGGTGAGTAGAGTATTAAAATGATAGAGGATGTATTGCAACACAGTTAATTCTTCTTACTGGAACATCACACACTGAAAATGTACCAACATTTTTGAATAAATATTCTAGCTTATTAAGCATCCCAGTGTCCAAAGAGCACTGTATTAGATGGGCTGGGCATATGTAGCCTATATGAGGAAATCATCCATACAGTGACAAAATAGAAATAAATGTTATCTTAGTGTGCTGAATAGCCAGAGGAGGGAACAGCAGAATCACTTCATCCTTAGTATGTTTCCTTAGGCTCAACCCCACCCCCACCTCACCCTCCCCTTTAAGCTCTGCCTGCCAGAGAGGACTAAGAGCTAGGAAATTCTAAGCACTTAAGAATGTTAATTGATCCACTATTCCTTAGAGGACTTTGAGAACTCGTTAATTTGAGGACCAAAATCCACTGTGGCATCTTTCTCTTTTGCTGCCACTGCATTTGAGATAATTACCTCAAATTCAAGAGGACAAGGTGAAGGGACCCTTTGTTGCTGTATGAAGTCAGTAGTCTTTTTCTTGCCTCTAGCTGCGAGCCATTCTATATAAATCACATCAGATTAGGAAATTAGCAAAAGGATTCCTTTTGTGACCACCAAGACTCTGTTGGAAGGAAAGCTGTTTACCCCCAAAGCAAAGCCCCCATCATACAATGTGCTCATGGAAAACAGAAATAGGAGTTGTATCTGATCACTTGGGTCAGGCTTCTATAAATTTCCAATGTACATTCTTATCTCTCTCCAAAATTATTCATTGTAATGTGTACTCATCCTTTTCCTAAAGCAAGTATTTTTCCCGTCTTCTATCACATAGCTAGAGTCTTGGTGGAAAGTGCTTTTCCATAAAAAGAACTGTTCCACCTACTCTTCAAATGCCACTGATTAAGAAAGCCATTGATTGATTTTTCCTGGGGAATAATCTGGCTTTCCCTTGAGAATGAAAAAAAAAAAAAAAAGAAAAAAGAAAAATAATGGGATGTAAAGAGTGAAGATGACTGCGTGTTGTGAGAAAAATGTTTATGCAGTTGCCATGGAAACAGCATGTAGGCATTCAAAGCAAAGGCTTATATCTGTGTATTTTTCAAATATAAATCAGATATGGGTTGTGTTTATTCTCTCTCTTAGCCTAAATTTAGTCTGACACATATGGTTATGTAAAATATGCTCCTGCTTTATTACATTTGCTTAATGTTTGCAGGGGTCTAGAAATACATGAACTGCCATATTTTAAAATCATATACTTGAGGCATAGAAATAACATTTTGTGTGATAATATTAGCAGGTATCCAAATCAAATCAAATAGCAGCACAATCACAATGCCCACTGCTGTGCAGTTCTGTGAGTTTCATCATTAACATAGCTAATTAATTTTTCTTCGTTGAGATGTCTTCACAATGTTGGACATAACTGATACTAGCTAATTATTTTTGGGTGTTTCAAATGCAGAAATGCACAATTTGGTTAATTCTTAATATATATGATTTCCTGTCTCAGGGTACAAGGCTCAATAGATGACTATTAGACCCTTGGTTTGCCAGAAGGTTATTGTCTGAAATTCCATGCTTTAAAAGTGAGACATGATTTTCAGAACTTGAGAAAAATCTTCAGAGAACTTATTTTGTGACTAATTCCAAAGGCAATACAGACTATGCAGTCCCTACCTGCAATCACTGCCTTTTAATGGGCACACTAGAAGCACTGTAATAGGCTGCTTTCATAGGAACTCTAATTACCCACTTGTCTCTATTACCATAGCCTTTCATGCCAGCCTTGCAGTCATCAGTTTATTACTCTGTATTTTTCCCTCTCTAATATTTCCTCAAAGACATAGTTAGTGCATCACTTAAGGCATAATATCTTATTAAAGCAGTAATTGTCTATATAGTTCATAAATATAATAATAATTTAATGAGGCCAAATAGCTGTACAGATTGAACAATGAGAAAGGGCTAATCAGAGAAAGCGTTCCAGAGGAAATTAGATTTAAGTCAAACTTCAAAGACAAATTTTTTTCTAGGCAGTATTTTTGACAATGTATATTGAAAAAAATAGAAATACATATCCATTATCCATATATAACATATATCCTTTAAATCAAAAGTTGTACTTCCATCAATCTATCTTAAGATAACAAAGGTATGTGCAAAGATTAAATTAGAAGAATGTGTACTACACCCTTTTTGTAGCAGAGAAATATCGGAAACATTTTAAACATGTGGGTGAATAATAATCTTAGGGTAAATTTGAAAAATGAAAGAGTATAGAACTATTAAAATGTTATAGGAGAATATTGGTTCACATGGAAAAATGCCTGTGATATATTGTTTAATAAAAAAGTTTCTTTGGGAATCTATTACATCAATGAATCATTTTGAGGAAAACTGACATCTTTGTTGAGTCTTCTAATTGAAGAACATAGTATGTTTTCCATTTATTTAGGTTGTTAAGCTTTTATTAGTGTTTCAGTTATGTGTGTGCATGTGTACATGCATGCACATACTGAGGCAGGTCTTTCCTTGTTGCTCAGTCGGTCCATGAACCCATATCTTTTTTTCCTCAGCCTCTCAAATAACAGAATTAAAGTATGTGCCACTGTGCCTGACTTATCAGTATGGACTTCTCAACATTCAACTCCTATACTTGTTTTCTTAGTTGAATATCCAAGGATTTACTTTTATTTATTTGTTTGTTTTCTGAAGACACTTTAAAAAGTTTGTATAGTTTTTCCCAATTCGGTGTGGGTTTTTGTTTGTTTTGTTTGTTCTTTTGACACAAGATCTCTCTGTGTCACCCAGGATGACCTTGAATTTATAGAGCTCCTGCCTGGGATGTAGGCTGCACCACCTTGCCCCACTAAACGGTATTTTTACTTTCCTTTAATATATTATCTGTATGTAAAAATGCAGTTGATTTTTGTATGCTGCCTTTGTATCCTAAAATCTTCAATTAGTAATTGTAAAAGTGTTTTTTCATATTTAGGTTTATGAAAAATATTGGTGACTGTATGTCATGTTTCATACAAATGACATCTTTCTTTTCTTTTCTTTTCTTTTTTTTTTTTTTTTTTTGGTTTTTCGAGACAGGGTTTCTCTGTGTAGCTTTGCACCTTTCCTGGAACTCACTTGGTAGCCCAGGCTGGCCTTGAACTCACAGAGATCCACCTGCCTCTGCCTCCCGAGTGCTGGGATTAAAAGCGTGCGCCACCACCGCCCAGCTGACATCTTTCTTTTCAACAGTTCGCCTCTTTCTCTTCCTTTCTTCCCTGTCAGATATTTAGTGACGATGAGAACAGGGACAGTGGCACTGCATTCACCCTTGCCCAGCTCTCTTCCTCAGCAGGGTGAAGGCAGTCTTAACATGTGGTGTGATACTGGCTGGGTTTGGGGACTGCTTTGTTTGCAGATGCTCTTGAATCTTGAAGAAGAAATTCCTTTTATTCCCAGGGTGCTGAGCATTTTCATTATGATAGATATTGAGTTTTATAAAATGAATTTTTTGTATGAATTTATATCATAGATTTTCATTTTGAGCTTTTAGTATGGCGAGTTACATAGGGTAGTAATTTAATATTTAATTTTTATTACTGAAATGAATCTCACTTATCTGTGATATGTTATTCCATTTGTGTATCACTGGAATATCTCATAGGAAAAATTTTGTGTTTATGTTTGAGGGATTTAATCTATGATTTTGATTAATTTGATTTTTTTAATGCTGTTTGGCTCCGAAGAGTTAGTTCAGTAGTTAAGAGCATTTGTTATTCTTGCAGAGGATCCAGGTTCAGTTCCCAGCACCCATATGGCAGATCACAACTGCCTGTAACTCCAGCCCCAGGGGAACCCAATGCCCTTTTCAGGCCTCTGGGGGCACCAGCCAGGCACATACATGGTGCATGTATGTACGTGCAGGCAAACATTCGTGCATATAAAATAATAAAAAAAACTTTTTAAAAATTAGTAAAATACTATTTTGACTGGTAAAACAGGATAAAGCAGGTCTCGTAAAATGTATTGCAATTCGTTCTTTCTTCTGTGTTTCCTAGAATAGAGAGATTCCCAGAATTATTGTAAATTCTTCTAAATGTGTGACAAAGTTAGCCAGTGTTACTTCATTTAGTCCTGGGGTTGGGACTGAATGAGAAATGGGTGGAGATTAAATTTCGTGTAAAGATTTATTTTTAGAAATATTTATTGGACTTGGAAAGTAGCTAGGTATATAGATTGTTTGATCAGCATTCATGAAGCCCTGGGTTCAGTCCTCAGTGCCATATAAATCAAGCATGGTGGTACATGCCTATAATTCCAGCATTCTAGAGGTAGAGGCGCTAAGATTAGAAGTTCAAGGTCATCTTCAGCTACATAGAGAGTTCAAAGCCAGTCTGGGCTACGTGAAACCCTGTCTCAAAAACACTTAGAAACAAAAAAAAAATTATTTAATTTTTTAAAAAAATACGTGTGGTGTACATGCATGTATACATGTGCAAATAAGTGTGTATGTGTCTGTAAATTGTCTATTTTTCTGATTATCAGTTGAATACTGTCAGTCACTATTAATTTTCCTCTGGGGTCAGTGTGCTTTTGTATTTCTTACACTGTACCAACCCTTTCACACACTCAGGGATTTCACTGATAGAGAATGGGTAGGTGTAATGTGTGTTGACAAAACATAGTGGATAGAAA